>OMPJ01039376.1:0-43011 GCA_900312935.1 Carapus acus | reverse complement strand
ATGTCAGAGTGAAGAAATGACCGGCTAATGTGTCTTTGACATTTTCAAAGCTTGAGTGAGTACACTTTGTGGCAAAGCCAACTGACACAAATTTGCAATATTCGTTGATGGGTGCTGGAACTATGCACAAGCACCCTCTGGTGGTCCATCTTGTAACTCTGCAAAGACCCAACACCTGTAGTTGTAAAATACTCCTAAACTGTATCAGCTCAATTTTTCAGTCCCTCAGTTGCGTTTCTTGTTTCCACTAATGCCATTTTAAGTTTTTAGAAAGCTTATTTGGCGATTAGGTTTTAGTTGTACTGTTGTCAGATTACATTCAAACTTCTCCCTGGTTTCCCTCTGACCAGCCATTGCATTGTGGGGACTGTGCTGAAACATGTATGCAGCAGCACTGTGTGTGTGTGTGTGTGTGCGTGTGTGTGTGCGTGTGCGTGCGTGTGATCTTCTCAGTAGTTGTTAAAAGGGTCCGACATTTACCACATTAAACACATTCATCAGCACAGACAGATGATTATCTAGTTAATTCAGGAGCCTCACATGACCTCACAGGTTTTATTGTCTCGGTCATGGGGGTGCAGCTGTGCAAGGATAGCTCAAGTTTTTAGACAAATGTCCCAGCATCTCGCTGAGACACTCACCTGGTCAATACAGGACAAACCAAAAATCTAAATGTGCAAGTAAGACACAGATTCTCTGTGATTCTGCAAGCACTGCCTCTGTTATCAGGTGTGGGGGCCCAGCATTACATAGAAATGTTAACTGCTGTAAATAAAATGATTGATTTGTCATTCAGTCATGAATCACGAATGATCTTCAGCTATTCCACCTTATCTAAACTTTTTGGAGGGCTGTGTTTTTTATGAGTCAGTGGGAGAATTCAGTTGTAACACCTCCGTGGTTGGCCCGTTGCTGCAGACACGGGTATCAGCATGTGGAGACGCACACATACATAAACACACACACGCACACACGCTCACTCACATACTGTGAATGGGGACATGGCAGACTGTATTTACACCACTAAACATAATAACTCAAAACAAATCGCTTGTGCCAAACGCCCAACGTCTCTAGTTTGCGGCAGTCTTCAACCACACATTTTCAGCGACACTGTCCTCCTTTGTGCCTGTTGATTCTTTTTTCTTCTTTCCCCTTCTGTTCCCCTCTCCTACATCCAGCCTTGTCTTCCCAAAACAGGCAGTTAATAAACAAAACCTTAATTTAACAAAGCAACACCATTGAACCTCAATATCAACCCTGTTCAGTCTGAATTTTGCCTCACAAACCCTCAGATTGAGGATCTCCAATGCTTAGAAGTAAGGTGAAACTGAAAGTGTCTGCTGTTGTCACCTTGAACCTTTTCGTCTCCATCAATTCTGCCACTGTAATGACTTTTTCTCTGTCTGCACTCTACTCTGTCCTTTGTACTTGCTACAGAATTCAAACATGAAAGAGTCATGTTCATGGTGTCATGGCTAGTGCTTTGTGAGGCAGCAATTGAGAATAGGTCCTCCCGTGACTCTGCTAATCAGGATGTAGTCCCTGAGCAATGAGTGTGAGGAGAAACGATCCAAGAAACTCTATCATTTCCTCATCAGTGCTCTCTTTGTTTTCAGCAGTCTCTGTGTATCCCTACACAGCTCTCTCTTTCTCTCTCTCTCTCTCTCATGGCGAGTGGTTGGTCCATGATTGGGTCATTGTTCTGATGAGCAAATGCAGACTGCAGTGGGCATGTTTACTTCACTCTATGCTTCACGTTTTGCTGGGAAATGCAACACCTTTGTTCTCTTAATTGCTAATTGCCTTATTCCATCATGTAGACCTCAGGCACTGAATAATTTCACTGCCTCAGAACGCAAACACTTAAATTGAACTTGCAATGAACATAGTTTTTTCTGCATTGCATAACTCCAACTTTTAAAAAGTTCATTATATATCTTAAAAGTTAGCAGCCCTTCCCATCATCAATTTTGTCCACAATAAAGCCTCCTCTCCATTGTTTTGGTCATTTCACATATCTTTGAAGCCATATTTTAGTGGCTCCCAGAAACTATTTGGGAGGATTTTAATAATAGACAAACATATCAGACAATAGTCTTGGATTTAAACTGATATCTAATGTTTTTCAAATGCTTGGCATATTTCACAGCCAGTTTTCAAAATAGGATAGTCTAGTAAATGATTGCAATAAAACATTGCAAAGGGCAACAATACCAGCACATTAATTTCTGTGGATCCATTAATAATTGTATGTAGATAATTCTAATCGTAGTAACGCATATCAACAGTTTTCAGAGTCAATTTTAGTCTCCATTCCTCAAACAGTGCAATTTAGGGAAAGGAACGTTCCCACAGTACACACAAGCGCAAATGTTACTCAACTAATTGATAAGAATTCTTAGTTCTTTACTGCCTCTGACAACAAGTGCGGCACTGGTGTAATGTTTCAGAGTTGGAGAGCTTCATTGATTAACAGACACAAAACATTACTTTTAATCTGTGGGTTCGAATTAATTCCATACCCTCCGTGACTCAAGTCTTTGCCTGCCTGGCTGCATCCCATTTAGCTCTGCTGCAGACTAGATAACCGCCTGTTAATAACCCCTCTGTTCGCCTCTTAAACACTAGAATCAATGCTATATGTATGTAAGCTATGGGGTTGGAGACTGGACACTGGCAAGTATAGCACCGATAATGACTCAAGTTTTGCCATGAACGCGAATACATCAATAAGCGCTGCATGTACTGGCCAGGCGGGAAACTGGGAGGAAGCGATGTAGGTGGTTGGAGGTGCATGAGGTCAGTGGGGACTGGAGATGGATGAGATGGGGTTGTCAATAACGAGTGGCTTTTTATCCTTTGTTAAAGCTCTGTTCATTTCATTACTGTCAGGCATGTCTGGTGAAAGAGGTTTTTCCTTAAATGATGTTTGGTAAGAGGTAATATCAGGCAGTGCCAGAACAGGAAAGTTCTAGAGATGTCCGATAATATCGGCCCACCAATATTATCGGCCCGATATTAGCATAAAAATATAATATCGGTATCGGATTTTTTTGCTTTAAAACCGATAAAATAAAAACCGATAAAAATACAATAATGCTTGCGTTACACTGAAATAGTGCCTATGCGCTCCTGAAGCGTTTACCAGCGCACATATCGGTATCGGCTGTTATCGGTATCGGTAGATTGAGAGTTGGACAATATCGGCATATCGGATATCGGCAAAAAAGCCAATATCGGACACCCGTAAAAAGTTCCTTTTGAGGCTGAATCAAGATGAAATTCCCTCTGGTTTAAAAAAGTAGTTATACTGTTGAGCCCTCTTTCTTTGAAATATGTCCCATGTGGAAATTACACAAACATGAGTTGATGAACACAAACTACAGAAAAAAATGTGCATATGAATAACAACATGAATATCATAGATAAGTTAAATGTGAATGAAAAAGTAGATGTAATGGCAAACGTTTTGCATGTGCTTGAAAACACACGCACATACTTTATGTTACTGTTAAAATTTATTTTGATGTGGCAATGGAAAAGACATGTATAAGGAGTCCTCAGCATAAATAACCACCGCAATCAATATGAAGCCAGCAGTCCTGAGTTCAAAACTGTAAGCTGATATCAATATGCTACTTAAACAAATGCGCACAAAAGATGCCATGTATGTCAGCAATATTGGGAACTCAACCATGTGGATTTTGGGCTGTTCCAGGATGAATCCGTCAAGAATTCTCAGGTGGAGTGGCAGAGCTGCATTGCGATCTTAGTAATTAGCTGCTCTCAGGGAGCTATTAATGACATCCTGGCTAAGTCTATCGTTAATTTTAATCTTTAATTAAGAATTTAGAAAAATGAAATGGTTAATCATTTGTAAAGCAATATTTCTCTCCACAACCCTGATACACATGTTTGACAAAGTACAGCCCAGCACCCTTGCCATTCAGGGTTGGTTGTACAATACACAGTACGTTATTCAAGGTTTTATAATGAAAACGTATTTCCAAGACGGCCACAAACGGAGGACCTGATGAATAAAGCAATATTTTTCCTTAATGGAAATGTGATACTTTGTTGACAATGTCTTGCATCCGTGTGCCGCGTAATGGCATGAGCAACAGGCTGCATTTTCCTGAAAGAGCGAAGACATTGATCAGTGCACTCAGCGGAAACAATATTGAATGACACAGTATTAATCACTACAGGAAGTGTGTATGTGTGCATATTTGGGTATTGAATGCATATTTAAAGAATGTTACCCATCTAGGTATTTCACCACCATTATGTGGCATCAGAATGTCTTTCAAGCTGTGACACTCCAAGCAGAACACAACTGTCATGACAAAATGGACCAAAAAGTGAATTCTGTACCAATATTTCTTAAATGTGCTTAAAAACAAAGCAGAAACATTTTGGCTTTAACAGGTATGCACAAACAAGCCTTATCAATCCGGGTGTTGTTGCAGCAGGTTAAATGGAGTAATGAATGACTGCAGGTGTCCACTTTTTTGTAATTAATACTTTCATAATTGGACAAATTAATGATCTGGCAGATGAAATTTGAGGGCAGACATCCGAGGAGAGCAGTTGTCTCTCAGGAAGAGACCAATTTGAACCTGTGTAATGAAGGAAAACTAAATCACTCCTCCTCCATCTGCTTTCAATTCTAACCTGTCTGTGTACTTTCGTCACTATAATCACCATTAGTTTGCACAAACACCAACCGCTAAAAGATACTTTTGATTGCAGAGATAAATAGAATCTGTATAATCTCATTTTGTTGTCAGATCGGATAAACCGTGTCATTCATATCTTTTTGTTTCCATTTCACAGATTGTGGAGAATCTCTGAGCCGTCTAATTCAGCCATGGCCAGACCTTTGGACCTTTGAGAGCAAGCATCCTTTTGTCTCTACCCGTCCACAACCATATTCTCTCCCCTCTCTTTCTCCATTTCTTTTTCTTTTGCACTCCCTGTCAGAACAGGCACAGTTGCTTGAGAAGCAACAGAGCCTGAATTTTACCACTAGTCTGTGAAACCAGAATCCTCCATCTTTCTTCCTCAGTAAACCATGACAAGAGTTGTTTCTCAAATGCCTGTCAGGGTGAGTTGGTCTCCTCCAGTGCTGCTGCTGCATCTTGTGTCCTCCGTGCTCCTCATGGAGGGTTGGTGCTCCGCTGCCCCCTCAGGCCCCGAGTCTGACTCCTGCTCTTCTTTGGTACAAAGCCGCTTTTTCGGTTTCTTCCTGTCATCATCAGCCTTCCCAAAGGTGCCTTGCTCCTGGACTTTGCAGAACCCAGACCCACGACGCTACACCATTTTCATCAAGGTCACCAAGCCTACAGAGAACTGCATACCATCACAGCTCCGCACATTCCAGTTTGACTCCTTCCTGGAGACCACACGCACCTATCTAGGCATGGAGAGCTTTGATGAGGTGGTGAAACTCTGTGATACCTCCACCCCAGTTGCCTTCCTGGAGGCTGGAAAGCAGTTCCTTCAAATGAGGAAAGGACCTCTTCGGGTTGGAGCGGCTGCTATGGATGGCAATGGCGATTTCAAGACAGAATATCTGGTGGTTGGGAAGCGAAACCCTAGCATGGCGGCATGTCAAATGCTGTGTCAGTGGCTGGAGGACTGCCTGGCCTCCAGCACGTCCAAGCGACCATGTGGCATCATGCAGACGCCATGTTTGTGCTGGGAGCCGCCACCGCTGCTCAGTGAAGGACAGAACTGTTACCATAATGGAATTTACTTGGAAAACTGTTTACCCAGTGTGGCACAGAGTGGAAAAGATGCTGAGATGAATGGTAAGGCATTTTTCAATTCTTACATACTGCATTCATTGCCAAATTGCATCACTCCGCATTGCACCAGTCTTTTTTTTTTTTTTTTTTTGTGGCGCATTTGGCTGCCACATGTTGTACCTGGGTAGCAGATGGTCAATGCGCACATCCTGACAAGAGGATTTTTGGAAAAAAAGGGTACATTTTGGTAAATGCAACTCTATCTCTGTGTATAGTTGTGTATTTTCTTGCTGGTAAGACATTCTTAGAGCTGCTGCTCAACTGACACCTGCTATGATTGCATCAATGCCATGGTATGCCAGTTTCTCACCTGGCGAGAGTCAACAAACTAAATCATTGTATATTTGTTTACTTGACCTGAGAAAGTATGAGACTTTTAGTGCGCCACCCGCAAAATGACAGAAAATGACATAGCAGTAGAATCTGCACTTTTGATCTGCAGAGTGGAGTAGAGTGTTTCATCTAAAGCAGAGGGCAGCAAGGGAACAAGCCAGCGTGGAGACAGATGGAGCGTTTAGGATTTCATCTGATGGAAGAGAGCTCGGTGACCTTGTGAGGTCGGCGCCATATTGTGTCCCACTGCGGTCCGTAGAGAGATACTGAAACAGCCATCGGGAAGCCTTTGGAAACAGAAGAATCAAATGTTGATATTAGATAGCTTTGGGGATGCTCAGAGTGGTGTGTGTGTGGGGTGTGTGTGTGTGTGCGTGTGTGTGCGCGCGCGACCAAAGAGTAGGAGGTAGAAGGGGGGAGAGGCACATGATACGTGATGGGTTAAGGGTTCTGTGGTTTCAGGTGTAATTGAGTGCTTGATTCCGTGCCCCCCCACTACCACCACTGCTCCCTCAGACAGGATGTGCACTGACATCTCTATTCTGGCTTCGTCAGGGCAGTGGCCCCAGAGTTGAGGCATTTCATGGCATGGATTGGCCTTTTTCTATCATTTGTAAGTCATTTCCTATCATCAACCAATGGTCTTTATGTTTGTGTATATTTCATTCCCCCTCATCCACCTGTTTTGGCTCCCTCTGAGGCTCCTCCTCTCTCTCCCCGAGTTGACAGTAGGCCGATACTGAGGCAGTCATGGGAAGCCAACCGAGCAGAGAAGATGTTGCATTGGGTATGTCCTGCTTTATCCTACTCCAGTCTCCCGAGCAGCAAATATCCCCTTGATGCCCATCCCCCTCACTGCCTGCTACTTATCACCGTTATGTAATCCCACTTCTGGTGCTCAACTGCAGGGTGTGGGGTGTTTGTGCCTCAAGGTGTGGAAAATAAAAAAGCAATACACCATTTCCTGACGGCATTTGTGGCATATGAAGACGCGGCTGAATTAGAGCCCGTTCGCTTCATTTCTTGTCACAGCTTGTGTATGTAGAACCTCAGATGATGATTCCAGATGCACCGCACAGGAGTGCATCAGGGAAGTGCACAAAAGTAAAATTCCTGTGGACTGAATTGCAAGCTGCAGATGAATTATCTCTGTGACAAATTCAGTGTTTGAATATGGGTAGGTATTCATGGCCTTGGAATTCCAAAGGTGTGGATGCGAGTAAACAAATAACGACATTTGGGACGTATTGAGAATTAGACACAAAATACGGACAAAGGGAGTTAAACTGTCCTCTGAAAGCTGAGAGGAATGTGTATAAGGTAAAACAGGTTTGATGCGATGTCAGTGGGTGAAACTCAGAACAGCTGGACATGTTTGTCTCAGCACCTTCAATCTCACAGGGCTGCAGAGTTCAGCGTCTCGTAGCATTCTTCGGTCGCGATTCATCGCCCTCATCGCCTCAAAGATGGAGTTTGAGGTTGTGCCCAGTGCCACAGCAGATGGAGGGGCAAGACCCTCACTCCGCACCGTGGCTCTGCTCACGTCTCTTTGATAGAGATTAGACTTTTGAGAGGATGGGTGTGGTTTCCCTCGCAGGCAGAGTAATTAACTCGTTAATTGTCTGCCTTACCTCTGGTTACATCGCCGAAATAAGAGCTAAAATATGTTAAGTGGTTTTCAAAATACACACGTCTAAAAGAAAATAGTGTCCAGCCAACTGATTAGTTGTCTCGGAAACAGGAGGTGCATGACAAGCATGCAGAAAGAACACATGGTGGCTGACAGCCCAGTTGGCTGCATTGTCCATCACAGCTAATAAACACTACTTTCTCCAGTAAGTTTATTCAAAAATGAAGACGCAAAACCTTTAAATACCCAAGACAAACCTGTATGCTCTCATTATGTTGTGTGGCATATGCGCAGAAAAGATGTGGGCGAGAATGGAAAAAAGTATTGCCTCAGGGAGAAATGCAAAAGACGCACATGTTCAGCTCTGTCAGCCAACAGACGATTAAAAAACTAAATAAATAAATAATTAGATAAATAGTTAAATAGATAAATAAATGTGTGTGTGTGTGTGTGTGTGTGTGTGTGTGCGCGTGTGTGTGTGTGTGTGTGTCTACAGTGAGACAAGGTTACCATGTCGGAAAATGATCTACAAGCAGATCTATGTGCAATTGCAAATGGCAACAGCTGCAGTTTTGTTACAAACTCTGCAATAAAGCAGGTTATGAACCTGGCAAGAGGGGCTAAAGAAGGGTGGCTTGATTTAGTGCCATGCTGGTGCATCTGATGGGCAGCAGGTGCGCAGCTCCGACCAGGTAAATGATCAAAGCCTCCTCGGGGAACCAGGACATCGAATGCAGAGACACACCCACCTTGTTGCCAGGCACACTGAGAGATGCAAGGGGAAAAAGCAAGCAAAGCAGGTACAGTAAGGAAGAGAAGGAAACAAAAGGGATGACAAGGAGATTGATTAGATTCAGGGTATGTAGACATTTACCATGGTCACAGTCAGAATCACAAATACATATCATTTACACAGGAAATAACAACCACTATACTCTACTAAAAAGTAGGTAATGCATGAATAGCGAACAGCAGTGTGATAGTGAAATCAAAGAGATGAGCTGTAGATGTTAACTCTTGTACCGAATGACGGCATTGTGAGAATGCTGAGCACTGACCGAATTTTGTATATATTCAGTGTTCATCATAAATAAACATTGTACCCATAATCATGACAAAATTAGTCTCAGTATGGTTTGCTTCACTCAATCAGCACTGTCCATCCCAAAGGCAATGTAGATTTTCAGCCTGTAATTGTCTGTGTGTGTGTGTGTGGCTGGGTGTGTGTGTGTGTGTGGCTGGGTGTGCGTGTGTGTGCATGTGCGTGCGTGAGCAAAGTGTGATTCGTGCCACAGTGTGCCACGTAGAACAGGAAAGGATTGATTTGTCAGCCCTCAGTGGACAGCAGGGGAGTCAGTAACTGATTAAAGGATGGATCAGAGATACAAGAAGAAAAACAGCCAGAGATGAGTGCACATGGTGGAGGGAAGGTGAGGAGATGAGAGGGTGGGTGACTCAGTGCCAGCAGGAGTCACGACAGAAAAGGGAGTGAGAAGGAGGATGGAAAGTAGTTACACTTGTAAGGTAGGAGGACCGACAACAATGCAACCCTGCTGGTGCTTCTGCTTACCGACATTCACCCACACGATTGTGCCTTTTCGATCAGGAATTGGTCATTTGAGTAGACAAAGTCCCTCATATTCCATGAAGTTTGACAACGTTACAATTGGCAAATAGGAGAAATAATCACTTCTAACTATGATTCACATTTGCATTGAGGATGGTAGAAGGCAGCCTTGGGTCAATTGTCTACACAAAGCTGAAGTGAAGCTACAACAGATAAGTAGTTAATTATTTAATCAATCTAACTTAAAAACACGAAAATCTATCCAGTTATGCACTGGTGTTTGTTAGAAGATAGCTGCATCAATAAATGTACATGCAACCTAACAGAGAGCAAATGGGTCACATTTTTCCTTTGATCATTAGATTTAGTGCACAATATCGACAAGTTTCTGTCACAGGGAGGCTCCTTGAAAAGTGAGTATTTATGTTCTCGTTATAATATAAATGTTTCAGTTCAGTGTTCAAGTTGAACTCACTTACTGTCAATCTCACCATATGGGGAAAATCACACCATGTGGGGAAAATCAAACGAACTGCCTTCAACTCTAAACGTGGCTCCAGTTTGCTGTCAGCGTGTCATTGAGATTGCGGCTGTGTTTGCCATACCTCCTGGTGCTTGAACAAATGAAGAATGATCTTGTCTTGTCTGCCTTTGACAGGGACCACTGTGACACCACAATGCATATTTCTTTTTCCATCACTGTGAGCCCAGGGGAATTCATCTTTCCATGTAGGCGCAGCAATGTTTTGTTGTTTTTTCATTGCCTTTTTTTCCATGCCTCTACTTTGATGTTTTGTTTTTTGTCCCTCATATAATAGTTCCTGTCTGAAATTGTATTCTTGTGTTGATGGCAAAGGCATAGCACTCATCGCGCTGTGATCAGTTGCTTTGTGTTTGGATTGCTGAGGTCTATGTTATCCGGGCTGTATATTACACAGTTCTGTCATGGTCTGTTTAACTTGAGTGCAACATATTGGGAAATGCTAATGAAATACTGGGTGTAATCTTAAAATATCCCTGCCTTCCTGCTATCAATAGCCTTCTGTAACACACGGGCATTCAAGCTCTATGAATTGTTGTGGCGAAGGTCTTGAATGATAATTGTAAATGTGAAGGACTAAGTAAGCTGACTTTCAGTTCTTATAGTAGTTGAAAGGAGCGGAAGTTGACAGTGGTGTAAAAGGCCAGATTGTGACGGCTTGCTGCTCGCTTGGGGTTCATCTCCAAACTGGCAGGTCCTTTAAAATGGTATCAATACGAGATCATCAATACCTACCAAGAAGGGCAATCAGGCATTGATTAAACCAATGAGCTTTGGAGATTACTCCTCAAAGAAAGTGTTGGACTAACTCCGGATCATTAGGCAACCATTACGTTACGGTCTGCAAGAGAATTGATCAATCTTAAAACTGATGGTCCCGAGGCCAAAATTAAAGAGGAAGGACTGCCTCCATGTGTGTTATCTTTTAGAGACAGGCGATGAAACTGAAATTCAGTGTTAGCCCACAGGAGCGGGGCTCTGGATGTCAAGTTCATGCCATTGACATTGTCAAAGATGATGTGCACAACTCTTTGTGAACAGGTAAGAAACTCATCAGAGGTCAGATACTGGAAGACCTTTACATACGTATTTGTTACGAAGTCCTTGCACAACACTCACGGTCTTACAAGCTCAATGACAGAAACTAAGACAAACCAACAGGACAATGAAAAACACAGACTGCATTTGGTGTTTTCTATGGGAAACAATTGAACTACCAACACTACAAATAGAGGACAAAACAAAGCTCAAGGACATACTGATAGAACAAACTGTCAGTGAATAATTTCAACCATGCTGCTACACAACGTAAACGGAAAATAGCAAAGTTCCTTACTGAGATTTACCAGAGACAAAGCCTGCACCAGTCAATTGTCACTTAGTCTCAGATAAAGAAAACATTCAGATTTCCTGAAATTAAAAAAATGATTGGATTAGTAGTGTGGCAACAACAGATACATTCCTTTTTTGAAATATACATGTGATTCAGGAGCAGGGTAAAGCTCTTTTATTCCCACCAACTCTTACTTTGTTAAGTTGCTGTTGCTGAGGATGATGAATGCAAGGGTGGAGCTGAAACACATTTTTAAACTCAGGGTTTTCCTGCCCACCCCCACGAGGCGTACTCAGGAATCATAAAGCAAGTCTTCACGTATAAACTCCTCTGTACACTCATCCCCAAACACAAATTGTGTGCCCACATCAAGACATTCACATAACACTCCTGCGTCCACATATATTCAAATGTTGAGGATGATATTGAAAATCGAAGATTATGTGTGTATACTTGTGCAACCACGCATTGGTCTCCAGTGACTGACTGTGGGTGGCTGACTGCGGGATGGAATAAAGGTGTGTGTGCTTTTGTGTGTGTGTATGTGTGGCGGGGAGGGAGATGCACTCTTCGCTACATGGGGTGCCGTGTGGGCAGGAATAGACTAAAGAGGGATGGCAGTTTCATGCTCTTTGTAGAGGTCAGGCAGTCTGCGGGGAGCCTTGCAGCCTGATTGTGAAGTTTTCATATGGAGCCTCTGATGAAAAAGATCTGTCAAGGGGGAGTTTGTTGTGTTCCTGTGTTTTGGCAATTGTGCTCTCACTGTAGACATCATATTTTTGTTTGGCCAAAGTGAAGTTTGAGGCTGCTCAAATGTAGTGGATATGTCGAAGTGCAGGAACTGAAATCCATATGCATCCATATCGTATTGTGTGTATATATTTAGTGTTTTTGTACGGACATATACTCTGTCTCTTTTGGCTTCCCCCTGTTAAGGTTGCTACAGCAGATGATGTGCTCCCACCCCCTCCTATCTTCTCCACTGTGTACTCAGCTGACCATTGAATTATCCTCATGTCCCCTCCCGATACATCCATGAAACTCCTTGAAGTCTTCCTCTTTTGCGTACCAGGGTATAGAAATTTGCGCTAAAGGCAAAAACTGCGACTTGCTGCTTGGTCTTTCACTTGCTTTTTACAGCGGTCATGTTTTTACAAATCCCAAATGTGCACAAGCGTTGTTGATATATTTTCTAGAGATGTCCGATAATATCGGCCCACCGATATTATCGGCCCGATATTAGCATAAACACGAAATATCGGTATCGTTTTTTTTTTTTGCTTTAAAACCGATAAAATAAAAACCGATAAAAATAAAATAATGCTTGCGTTACACCGAAATAGTGCCTATGCGCTCCTGAAGCATTTACAGGCGCACATATCAGTATTGACTGTTATCGATATCGGTAAATTGAGAGTTGGACAATATCGGCATATCGGATATCGGCAAAAAAGCCAATATCGGACATCCCTAATATTTTCCAAAATGTATCGGCAACTACTAGCCACACAATATATCTCTGCCCAGGCATAAATCAATGTTTTGATGCAGCCAAGGAACATAAAGAATAACCAAGCTGCAGCTGTTGAGGACTTGGCAGTTGTTTGTGTTGAAATAGTTCTATGTGTTTTCAAGGTATCTTTTAGTATTTGGGTAGAATATGCAGGAGTGAATGCAACTCTCATAGTCAGGGAATCGACAACTTCACATTTCCTCTTCAGCTCTGAGTTCAAGATTGTGACCTCAGTGGTGGCTAAAATTCAGCTTTGCACCAGCCGAATGTAGTCCTTGTCGAAGGGCAAATTTAAACCTGCAGCCCCTGTGAAGTGAATTGAGCAATAGTCCTCGTCCTTCCTTGTCTGTCATACTCGCGGTGTATCTGTGGTCCCCCCCGCACACTGCCTGGGGCTTTATTAATCATTCATGTTTTAATTAAGCGATTTTACCGCCACTACTAACTCGCTGATGATAAAGGTGCCACTGCAAGTTGGGCAAGGTGTGCAAGACAAATGTATAAATCTGCATATGTGTATGTGTGTACACGCATGAGTGCATATCTGAGCAAGTGAGTATAAAGGTTAAAGGAAGAAAGTTAAGACCCCTGTTATCAGTCACGTACGCCAGTTGATGAAAGAATGATGATGGTGATGAAGCATGATATGGACTGGCGCTACTTCATCATAATACTCTGTTTTGTACAAGATACATAGTTTTCTCATCTTGAGAGTACACATTTGATATTTTCTACTAACAAATCAGGACAAAAGCTGATGCTCTTCTCAGGTCATTGGACTTGATACCTGGTGTGTAGGGAACTTCAGTTTAGAAATCTTGTTATTATTTTCATTTCTTTTTATTTCTTTGTTATTATTATTTTTATTATTTTTATTGAGATGTGAATTAACCCTTTTGAACAAACTACTCTTCTGGGAAATTTGTTAATTTTTTTTGTTCTGTGACGTGTGTGTACGTGCACTAGTGCATGTGCACATTTGTGTGTGTCCATGTGTGTATGATCTATGAGAGCCGTGCTGCCAGCCTCTTTGGCTGCACTTGCAGGACATTTAGTGCCAGTCGCTCTTTCCCACTGCTGTTCCTCAGATTTGATGACTTGGACAATGAAGATGAATTACCTGTGATCTCAGTAATGTATGAGTTTACTGCCAGAGCTGGGCGTGTGCAATATGTGTGTTTTTGGGCGTTAGTGCGTGTGTGTACATTGTTTCATGCATCTATGTCCTTGTTAAGAGCAGGCGGTCGCTGTGCAGGATGACTGTAAAGGCTGCTTTTGTTGGCGATATCACCTGGAATGACACCCAGAGGTGACACACTGTCAGAAGAACACACACCCACACTAGATAAAGGATGCACACATGCACATACACACACAAAGCTGAGCAGCTCGTGGCGAAAGCCTGTCAGGTTCTAGAAAAGATCTCATTAGCTCAGACGTGTGCTGTTTCCCTTCTAACAATACACACAAACAAACATAACCATACATTTACCTACCAACCACAGACCAATCAGATATCAATCTCTAATTTTGAATATTACTGGATTGGCAGAACATCACTGTATAACCGTATTTGGGGAACAAGAAGCATTAATGGAGACATTGCTTTACATGTTGCATATTTTAACATGGAAATGTTATCACATTGAGTAGTTTGGTCTCATACATAGAGACGTGTCACAGTGAGCACTTAACTTGCAGTAGAGTTGACATAATAATAGAATGACCTTGACAAAATTGCATTGTTAATGAGTCCTGGCTGCATTTCACACTGCGACGTGCAAAGCATGAACCAATCTCAAAGTAGAGACAATTCCAAGGACAGCTGCGGTGGGGGACAGGCCATAAAAATGGGAGCTGTCTGAGGAAATAAGGCATAATGTTTTTCTCTCAACAATCCTCCAATGCCATTAACCCATTTATTCAAATTAGCTGGAGCGGGCACTAATGCCTGCAATACAGCTGAGATTATTTTCGGCCAATGGCATTGTTTTGGTATCCAGTAGACAATGGTATCTTATTTCGAAGCGTCAGGCAATGATTCTTTAATCAGAATTGAAGTCAGAATGGATGCAAAGGGGTCCTGGAGATGTCTTCAAGCACTTCCATCGGGAGGGCAAGAGGTGGAACAACCACCAAATTACAAGTGTTTCATCAGAGGCAACAAACGCCCCTCTGCCAGGGGGAATGGTTATGACCGCCACCACTTCTCTGCTTGACACAATCCACCCTGTTACCCATGATCCCAAAAACGTGTGTAGGGATTGTTTTAGACGGAACCGCTGTCGTCTGTTAGGATAACCCTACAATCAGCAAAAGCTCCTGGTCAGTCCTCAGTTCTCAGTCTGATTGACCTGTCATCTACTTTTGACACAGTCAACTGACAAATAATTCACTCCATGCTCTGAGCCTTACCACTCAGCAGGTTTGAGTTGTGTGTCTCTCAGTCGGATATTTTAGAGCGTCATCCATCGGTGAAGTGTACAAACTTCAGTGCGTCGTACATTGAAATACCACAGCGTTCATCAGTCAGTCCCCTCCTTTGCATAGTTCACAGACACTTTGCATCGTCATCCACTCACACAAATGACAAATGGCGTGCAACTCCAACTGTCTTTCCCAATAGTAGACTTTGAAGTCTCACTAATGGTTCACCGTGGATGAAGGATTTACACCTTCATTTTCGCTTATCTAAAGACTGAGCTCCTTGTTATTCCGACCAATATGTGCACTCAGCCTCAGATCAACCTCCACTGTGACTCTTCATAAGTCAATTCCACAGTTTGGCAGGAATGTGGGTGTCACAAATGATAACAACTAACCTTCAAAGGACAGATCGCCTCAGTCTTTCGATTATGTAGATTTGCCCCTTACTACTTCTGCAAAATCGGACCAACCTTGAGTTTGCAGCCCAGCTTGGGGCACGGTAAGAGTGCAGATATGCATTTTTTGGATATAGTCTTCTTTTACATTTTAACATATGTGTCATCCTCTGATAGACATTCTCCTTATTTATATTATTTTATTATTATTTAGGAGCCGCTGCTCTTCTGTGTAATAATATCTGCTTTTGTTACTCACTTATATTCATTTCCCATTGAAATATTTGCAAATTCTACAGATCTAATGTATTCCTGTTGACCATTTAAAATTTTCAGCAATAATCAAAAATTTATTTCTGTATCCGTTAAATATCAGTGAAAGATGACATTACTCAGTCTAATCTCAAGCAAATTTGAATTTGTTATTTTCTTGGCCATTCAGAAAAACACTATCACTGCAGTGAAGATGTCCAGGGGTTGTGCAAAGGCTGAATACTTCCAGTTTGCATTGGCTGAGCATGTTGAGTCATTTGATGTTCTTCACATTAGAGTTGTTTTTCAACATAGTTTGGGAGAGTGATGTCTGATAAATTGTGTTTATCTCTGGCATTAGCTGTGTCAAATAGTGCTCATGGCTTTGCCTACGTCAAGGAAATATATCTTGTTTTGATGCTTTGATAGTCCGATTGTTGAAGGTTAAATACCCTCCCTGGAAGCAGCTCTTTTGTTGCTGACATCAGCCAACATTCATCATCTCGGGTCAGTCTGGCTTGGTGGCGAAGTGAAGTAAAAAGGAGTGTAAACTCCGTCGTGAAGCCAGTGGGTATCCTAAGGCAGACCAGCAAGAAATATAAATTGTGTTATTTTGACGGGACTAAATTATACACACTGCTCCTACGATTTATACCCTATCACATACACATAAGCACAGTCATATATTATGTATGCTACGTAAATTGTATTGACAAATGTGTATGATATCATGTTTGAAGTGATATTAAAAATAATCAGATTGCATTCTGGACCATTTCATATCTAGGTACATATGGACTCTATTAAAATCTCCGCAGCTTGGATTATGAAAACAACTTTTTCAGAGGCTAGCAACTAATAATATAGCCCAAGACTGTGGAGTGGGCGGGAATCGTGAGGACTTTGATCAGTCTGAAATCACGATTTATCAAAAGTGTAACATACATTACATTTCACGGTGGAGCTCTGCCCACCAGAGTGAAGTGGGAGCTGAGAGCAGCTGAACACATTCGGTTATCTCCAAGGCACTTTTTTCATTGCCCACCAGCATTGGTCCCCCAGCCATCCCACCTCCTCATCTGTTTTTCTCTCCTGCTCTCTCTCTCTCTCGCTCTCTCTCTCTGAGTCACAATGTGGCCACTATCCTACACTGTGTGGGGAGACAAGGGCTTCTGATGTATGAGAGCGTTATGAAGCGTGGGAAGAGAAAACCACACAGCTGAAAGTCTGTGCGGGTGTGTGTGGTTGTTTGTTTTTGCATGTGTGTGACCACATGCATTATGCTTGGAATCCTCAAACTGTATTTCATATCTTTCATATCACTGTCTTTGAATTAATCAATCTGTTTCAAAACTATTCACTAGAATGCCTACAACCTAGATCTCAGCTTTTATTCACATTACATTTGAATTGTAGGAATCAGTAATTTTAACCTCCTGAAAATTGACAACTTAAATATGAATGCGTATTTGGTCCCTGGCGTGTAGTACATAGATCATACACACCTCTCAGTATTAATGTCAAGCAAGCATTCAGCAGATCTTTGCAAACTAAAAATACTGACTGCCTCACCAGTTGAATAAACATATGTGGTTGGTTTTCACTTCCCACCAGCTTTCTGAATTGGCAAAAGTTTCTGGAGCCTTATCAGTTTCCTAACTGAGATTGATGTTAGTAGTGAAGGACAAAAAAAAAAGGCAGAACAGGCGTACTTCTGTGAGCTGTCAGTCAGACCATGGCAAAAGTAAGAAAAGCATGTGATCCCTGTGGTGAAAGACCTTTTGATCCTTTTCTTATCGCACGCTCTGAAATGGGGCATCCATCTTCGGAATTGAAATGTCTGCTTGGCTGACCTGCACCTGAAACCAACGAGCGGTCCACATGATATGTATTTATAGACAAAAGCTTTGGGCTCACACTTGTAGAGATTGTGTTGCCAAAGGAGATGAGGGTCATCGTGGTTTGTTCTTGTCTTTGACACAAAGGGGTTAAAGAGATGGCATAGGGCTAGGTACTGTACATCCAAAAGTGCTGAAGATTACTGAGAGTGATGCTTTGGCCGTCTGTAGACAGCTTGTGTCACTCCTATGTGTGGGTTTTAATGCCGACAATAGCTTGTGGTGGAGTGGAGATCCCTGTCTGACCAATCAGCAATGTTTGGTCCTCCTCCAGCATTTCCTGAGCCAGGAGAGAATACCCACGCTTTGAGTGGGAGTAAAATATAGTCCAGGGCTCAGACGCAGATGGTCAGAATAGTCCTGAGCTGTGACTGAGGAGTCCAAAGCATTTGCCCAAAATATGAGCTTTCCCTAAAGCAACTGAAAAATAATTTGAAAGCCCAATTTAGAAACATTGATGATGTTGAATTATGAAGACAACGACGATGATGATGATGAATTGTGAAGAGTATTTCTCTTAAAATACATCTCCACTTAGTTTTTTGGAGAAGATACAGATTTATTAATTTAATGCACAGGTTGTGTCAGAGTCAGGCATTGGACCTTTTGATTTGATTTATCATATACAGTATGTATTTATATCAGGGATGTCCGATATTGGCTTTTTTGCCGATATCCGATATGGCGATATTGTTCAACTCTCAATTTACCGATACCAATAACAGCCGATATCGATATATGTGCCGGTAAACACTTCAGGAGCGCATAGGTACTATTTCAGTGTAACGCAAGCATTATTGTATTTTTGTCGGTTTTTATTTTATCGGTTTTAAAGCAAAAAAATCCGATACCGATATTACATTCTAATGTAATATCTAATATCTAATATTCTAATATCGGGCCGATAATATCGGTGGGCCGATATCATCAGACACCTCTAATTTATATTCCTTCTGGAGATATTTTTACTTTCTCTCCAGCTCTTTGTCTCTAGTCGTCTCTCTATATATGTATATGTATGTTTGTACCGTATATGTTATATGTGTGTACATACTGTGTATACTGTACAGTACAGACTGTACACATACATACAGTGCTCAATACATACACATTATGTATGTGCGCATACATATATTATCGTATGTATGTATGTATGTATGTATATATGTATGTATGTATGTACAGTAGGTATGCATGCTAATAATATGTGTTGGCTTATGTCCCTCTTTCTTTAAATGATAATTGGAACACGAATAAGGGTTCTGTTAACAGGAGGTTAAATTGTACATGAGTGTGCATCACTGAGGCAAATTAATCAGTAAAATGTAATTGTCTGGTTTTTGAGCACTCTTTTGAAGTGCCTGTTTTTCACTGATGTGGAATTCTCGTTGCCTTCAATTTACCATAAGTCCCTTTTTTGCCCTCTTTTCATTCCCTGCTGTCTTCTTATCTGTCCCGAAGCTTCTCCTCTCTTTCTGTTCCTGTCTCCCTTCATCTCTCTCTGTCCTCCTCCCTCCCGCTCTCTCCTTTCACGCTGCCTGTTATCTCCACCGTGCAGTTGACTGCTTCTGTCCTCTGGGTGTCAGCACAAGCCCTATCCTTCATTCAGCCATTCAGCTGCTATACATCAACCAATCACCTCGCATTTCTGCCAGCATTTCACGTTTTTTTAGCACAGCCTCCTCGCACTTCTCTCTCATTTCTTAACTACTCACATCCTGCCACGTTATCAAATTCAACATTAGGTTCCCCTCCCAAGGATTTGCAATCAACACACGCACACACCCCTCAATCGATTCATTTGCTGTAACACTATCTTACAGATTGGCGTGTTTGCGTTTGTGTGTGCGCGTGCGTGCGTGCACGTGCACTCAGGCGTGTATAATTGGCGAGGGTGGCGGCTGCTATTGATGAATTCAAAGCTGGCCAGAAACTAGAGCCGTAACATAAGGAGATCCACTCACTGCTCCCAACACTCCAAATGGGAGGGGAAGAAGGTGACCTTCAGGGAGGAAGTTGATCATGGATGCACTTACACACACTGTCCAGATGAGCACTCAGCCACTTGATTGTAAAAAACACATTATTGCACTGTATTCCAGAAAAGTATGTCTCTCAGTGTGTGTGTTTCATGGTGTGTGTGTGTGTGTGTGTTTGGAGACAGCTGAAGGTCAAAGTAAAGTGGGGATTTCAGAAGGTGATGAAGGAAAGAAGAATTTAAGGATTATTGAGGTGAGGTGAACTCCGCCGTGGTTTCTGCTACTCGGCCACAGTGGACAATGGACCTCTCTGAATTATTGAGAACATAATGAAATGTCCTTGGGAATAGAGAAAGAAAACACTGCATTATCCTTCTACCCATTTTTCTTTCGCAGTGTGATTATTGAGCAGAAAAAAAATCACAATCTGGTCATTCTTTTATTTTTTTTTCTTTCTTGCAGAATGAATCTTATCTCTAAAATTGTCCCCACCCCCTCTTTTTCCCTCGTCTCGCCAAAATCTTCATTTGACAGAAGGAGTTTCCATCTCCTAGCTGCAAACCGGAGTTAATCTTCCTGTGTATAGAACACATTTCCTCTCAGCCCAGGGTGATTCAGAACAGTGGTAGATTATTTTAAGTGTATTTCTTGAAACGGAATGGAAACAAAATGGCCTTTAGTTCACATAAGGCTGGGCCAACATGGAGTGACTGTATGTGCTCATGGTAATTGTGTTGGGAGTTTTCGATTGTTTTTAATCTGTTTAACTTGCCAAATCTACTACTGTGTCAGTAAATTAATCATTCCAAAATGAATAGAGAAAAACATACAGCAGTCTTTAGAAGAAACTTGAGAAGCTGTGAAGTTTCCTCTCCAACTTAGCTCAGTATTTATTTTATATGTCCATGCCTTGAGTGACTATCACAATTTTCAGATCAGGCAATGTTTTTTACAGATTTTCTTTTCCAGCTGAAGTTTTCATGAGACATTCAAAATTTCTATTCCAAATCCTTTTTTTTTCAGATAAAGTGGCTTTTATTCTGCGTGACATTACGATAATCATTTTGAATGCTGAAATACAAGCAAACACAAGAGTACTGCTGTAAATACATTGTTATTACATATTCTTATCACACACACACATATTGATCACCATTGGTGTCTGCAAATTTTTTTCTCAGAGGACAATAAATCATTCGCCATTTGAGATTTTTTTTAATCGAAATCTGTCCACTACAATCTAAAAGCTTGTAGCACAAGGTAGACACAGTGAAATTACACTGAACTGTTCCACAGGCTGCCACAGAGAATTGTATGTGTGCGTGTGTGTGTGCGCATGTGTGTGTGATTGCATGGATGCACAGTTGTATGTATGTGACTTTTCCAGCAGAATCAAATGATCTTCACAGCGATCTCACCTCCACCAGCCCTCACCCCGATGAAATTGATTTGTGAGTAATTAAAAACACGTGTGTCTGGATGATGGCCAACTTGGTGTTCTATTCATGCAAATGAATACATATTTGTCGTTGCCTGTGGGGGCTGAAAGGCATCTGTCTGTGCCATTAAACATTCATGAGAGTGCAGGACATGGAGAGAGAGAGAGAGAGACAGACAGACAGAGAGAAAGAGAGAGAGAGACCCTTTCAGCAGCTCTTTACCTGCACCTCCTCATATCAGTGCACATCTTAATGGAGCACATTAAATCAGAATGGCCATGCGGGAATTTCACAGTGACAAACACATTTATCACCCCTTGTGTTTTAGAGGAAAAATTATCTCCACTTAGATTCAATGCAGAAGTGGATATCAACAATATCTGATATTTTGCGTTGCTGTCGGCTCCATTTTGGTCACTCAACCATGTAGGTGTAGTCGATCAACTGCTGTTTTGAAGAATGCATTTTCACCAGCTGGCTCTCAAAGGTGCAATTTACACCCCTGGCTAAGAATGTCGTGTCTATGCGAACAGCCTGAGAAACATCTGGGATGACACCGTTTAATTCAGACATGTCGTGGTTACAGTCCCATTCACAGTCACTTATGTTTTGAATGTCGACGTTCTCAAAGTTTGTAGACATATGTTTGAAGTTGAGTAATTTCAGAATATAGCAATCGACTGATATTGTTCCCTATTCTTTTACATTGAATTAATTTGATACATTGCATTGAATTGAATGACAATTTCTTTTAACATTTCTTCTGTAGCAATATGTTGTTTTTGCTATTTTCCTTTGATTTGATGATTGAATGACACCAGAGATTTCAACTATTTAGAATGAAGGAGTAATTGTAGTTGAAAGTGATTTTTAATGTTACATGTGAAATTCAACTGAGGTGTATCAGCAATCAACAATCTGACATACTTTTTTGATGGCTGGTTTGAAACGTGAAAATCAGAGAATCAGCGGACTGGTTCCCATGTGAGCCTCGATAAGCTGAACCCCATCAACATGTGTGCACATGGTTTTTAGGTGGTTGGAGTGTCTGGAGCAAGTGGGTTGAGTGTACCAGCCAGTGTGGAGGAGGAATTCAAACTCGGACACGGACCTGCCAATCACCTCCAGAGGAATCGTACCTGTGTGAGGGTGTAGTGGAGGAGGGTCGGCCCTGTAACTCACAACCCTGCTCCGGTAAAACCTGACACATTACCCACTGCGTCACGTGGTTGTTGTGAGTGTTTTACATATAGTGAAGATGTGTGTGTGTGCGTGCTTGCACGCACACGTGTCTTCACTTTGTGATTTTCAGTTTTGTGGACATGGCTTGCATGGTTTACATTTGACTCGCGATGTACAACTTTAGCAGGATGGTAATGATGGAGAAATAGCAGCTCGACTTGGGAACTACCACTGTTGCCTTCCTCAGATTGTAGATAAAACGCCACATGAACTGTTGTGCTTGATATTGTAAAGATGCTTGTGATGTCAGTGTGATGTCACAAACCAATATGCTGGTTTATCTTGCAGCCCTCGCTATTATTTAGGAGGAGAGACAAAACTGAAACCTTCTGATGTTTCCCAAGCAACATTATTAGCTGACATTACTTCATATCATGAAATACAGACTGCTACATCGTGATTTTTACCAAATTTCCAAATGCATATGTTCCAAGTGAAAAACATCTGTCACTGATTGAGGGATATTGTGCATTGAAGTAAAGAGAATATGTGAATTGTTATCCTACTGGAATGCAGGATAATAATTTCAACAGTACAGGGCATAGTTCTGGGTTAAGCTTGAGGTTTTTCACTTTAACTTGTGTCTCCCCAATGTGGACATGGGTCTTGCCTGACTGGCAAAACAATAAAATTGGTCCCTCCTCCGGTGTTTACAGCCCCATTTAATCTTTTCTGTCCTTTGTTTGACGTGCTGTTCATATTATTTTGTCCGTCTCTCATCTATCTAAGTCATTTGTGACTTAAGGAGTGCATGTTGGAAAGGGGACTTTGATCGATGAAATAAAATGAAGTCACGGTCGACACACTGCCAAGACACACTGTGTATTATTGTACTCACAAACAGCTTGAGGGACACAGAAAATAAACATCAGCAAACCATCATCTACAAGCCACTCATACAATTCACTAAGAACTGCTGTGCTCTCACTCAGTCTTTCCATTTCTCAGGGATTTCTACATTTGTAAAGCACGAGTATTAGGCCTGCTAAATGGTTCAGATTGTTGGTATTGTAGATATAGAATGCTCTATGCAGGGACTTGCATCTTACATGACAGTCAAAGAACACATTCAGATACACAGCATTCAATAAAAATACAACTTAGGAACTTCCAAGCTCATAATAATAAATCCCTTTGACAATGGAACCCCTGAAGTCCCAAAAGAAAATGTTTTGAAATCTCACAAGAATGCATTTCCCATGCAGCACACAAGTGGGGAAGGTATGAAGCTGTAAAAATCATAGGTTTCCAATGAACCGTTACCATAGGTGGTTATTCAAATGTATGTAAACAACACATTTTTAGATGATTTAAAATGCTATTGAAAATAGTAATATGGTGCCGCAGGTTTCAGTGGCCAACTTCACCATGAGGTGGTTACAATTTGGGACATCAGGGGCTCCGCGTAAAAGACAAACAAAGTCCCAAGTTTGGCTGATGCTGTTCTGGGTGACCAATCACGTCACGGTTGTGTCCCAAAAATATGATCTAACTCCGCCCCCCTCCTCCCTCCTGGCCTTGCCTCACTCCTCTTTAGGCAAGGGCCGCCATCTCTCTCGCAGCCAATCGCTTCGCTCAGTGGACAGCCGCAAGCGTGATGACGTAGACAAGCCCCGCAGTGGACCACAGAGCACTCAGCCAGGTAAGACAACGGGACGCAGAGGGAGCCCATGCATCAGTCACAGTGGCAGCTTGGGTAATCACACACAGGAAATACAACACAAGTTCCAGGAAATTAGCACTTTTCAATATGCACATCCATCAAAATCTCCCAAACTAGTGTCTCGTTTGCAGCAGACTTATTCCAACATGGACCCTGACTGACCATGGTGAACTGAATTTTATGTGATGTCATAACAGGCTGTTGTGGCCTGTCCGTCAAACACAAAACCAAGTGGAGTCCTCCATCCTTGCAAATACCTGTGATATGGTCGCTAACTCGCTCCCCAGTTCCTGTTTGGCTCTTCCCCACTTCCTCCCCCAACACCCCCTCTTGCTGCCAAATAGACGGCCATGACTGCCCAGTTTTCCCTTGCCAGTCAAGCTGATGAAGGCCTGGCAAAGGGGTTGTCATGGCTGGTGGAAAAACGATTGACATATCCTGAGCCAATGGCATTCACTTCCCCTCGAAGTCAATGCAAAGGATATGACATCATCAGTTCTCAGGATATACGAAGTGACGACAGAAGCTGACGCCCATTGCAGGGGTTGCCCCTTTGACAGCGAACCGTAGCAGTGTGTGAAAGGTGGTGATATGGTAGAGATATGCAGTGAATAACCCAACACTGAAAGACTCAGGAATCAAAAATGTATCATAGAATTTAAATTTGGCAAAATGGTGAAAAATACCATCCGCTTCCAAAGTCTTTGGAGAGGTGGTGCGGCTGTGAGTGGGGAGTTGAGTTTTGGAAAACTGAAATTTGTGAGATGAAAGAGTATAATTCAGTGGCTGGTTTGATAGGAAATAGTGAATCCTGTGGTGACTGATTTGTGCAAAACCAGTTAATATTCAAGCATGTAGCATTACGTCCTCACAAGTGTGTTAAGTTGTCTTTTTAAGGGGTATCGCCTTCTTACATGGTCCATAGTTTGATTTCCTTCAAATATATGACACCGGGATCAGATTTAACCTAACAAATTGGATTAGAGGTGAAGAAAAGAAGATCATTGCCCTGTATATGAACTTCAAACAGTCCTGACTGTGAACCTTTTTTTAAGATATTCCCTCGCCCAGACAACAAAACTAATCAATTTTTTTTAGATATTATTCCTCCCATACCAGAGACGTTTGGTGTACTAGATTTCATTAACATAACCTGCACGACCTAGAAATGCAACAGAAACATGTTAACTGACATTGGTAACGTTAAAATCAGTTTGTCAATATTCGTGCACTCTTGTTTCTTCGACTCTCTTCAAAGTACTCCTCATTACTGAAAACCTTACATTCAAGCGCCAGAAACTTCAGACAACCTTCAGAGGCAGAGATGCTACAGGCAGGTGAAGATTACCTTCCTTGTGATAAGAAATCATCAGCTTAAGATAGTAGAGGATATATCATTCGTGTCCTCCAAATATATGAAGATAAGATAAAGAGATTTTACTGTCGACTCCAATTGGAAATCCCTGAGGAAGCTTTAACATTCTTACGCAGTGTATTCGTATCTGAAATTCAGGCTTTGAAGGTGGCAGCCCTTAAAATGGCACTCAGCTGTAATCTGTCCCCGACCCCTCCACGCGCCCTCTTCTTGGAGTTTTGCATCCTGCATGCTAATTTGTTATGGCACTCTCCTTTTTTTTTCTCCCTCTCTTTGTATCCTCCTGCCCTTTACCCATCCCTCGCTTCCTCCTCCAGTAGACTCAGCCTCAGGTGAGGAGTGGTCAGCCTGGAGTGTGTGTTCTGCCACATGTGGGGAGGGCTGGCAGAGTCGCACACGTTTCTGTGTGTCCTCCTCGTACAGCACCCA
The DNA here is from genome assembly GCA_900312935.1 of Carapus acus. Lineage (NCBI taxonomy): Eukaryota > Metazoa > Chordata > Actinopteri > Ophidiiformes > Carapidae > Carapus > Carapus acus. The sequence goes on along the minus strand of OMPJ01039376.1, from coordinate 17,182 downwards.
GTGTAGCGGGCCGCTGCGAGAGCAGAGACCCTGTAACAACACTGCAGTCTGTCCAGGTAAGTCTCCCCCACCCCTTACCCAGGTCACGGTGCTGCCGTTGCCACGCCTTGAATGCAGTTTGCCAGAAAGGACGCTTGATTCATAACATAGCACCAACCTGGGCTGAGTTCTATTATTAGCTTGCTGAATGGGTTTGCCTGATGATGAGATGCCTCAGACTTACGCCGTAACAATAGAGGCTCCACAGGGTGTTCAGTATCCTCTGCCAGCAACCTTTTAGCCCCAAAGCTACGAACGTAGCAGCGGTACCACAGGAGCTCATCACAGTTGTGAGAGCGTAATGGTATTGGTATGAGTCGTGGAATGAGGTTCAGATCCCGATGGTCATTTTACAGGGATCGTCATGCTGTGTGTGGAAATGTTGGACAGTTTGCTCAGAGAGCCTGTGTTTGTCTGTCTATAAATCATACCCTAGCTGCTCTGCTTGCAGTGCACGGCACATGGGATGAGTGGTCACCATGGAGCTTGTGTTCCTCGACTTGTGGGCGAGGTTACAGGGACCGAACACGAACTTGTAAACCACCTCAGTTTGGGGGAGATCCATGTGATGGGCCTCCGAAACAAACCAAGTTCTGCAATATAGCTGTCTGCCCAGGTAAAGGACACAGCACATACACACAAAGTGGGTTTAATCCAGTTTTGACATGTGTGTGAAAAATTTTACTTTAGTCCTGAAGTTTGTAACAAAAGCAAAATTTAAATTTTTGGCTCTGCATATTTGCCAGTATTTGAGAGAAAAGTATGAATTAGTTCCCTCTAAATTATTTAACCAAAAAAAAAAAAACTAGCAAGGGATTTATAGCAGCCAAATAAGTTAAGGAAATGTAAGAGGGGTGCGTTGCAGTTCGCCTTTTGTCCATGGGTGTCGCTGTGGAGTTGCCAAGGCGGTAATGTATATACTGTAGGTATGCACGGCACTATTGCGGACAGGTGTGACCCGGAAGGGCAAACAGGGTTTTGACCGCTGTGGCGGTAAATGCTGGCGTATTCATTTGTGGTTGTCAATTCACAATTTGGACTTTTGCTTTTTACAATAAACCATTCCTCACATCGCACCAGAGGAAGTGTCCGGACTCATAATCATAATCAACGCACGGTATTTAATGCGCAGCGCGTCAACCAGGCTCTGGGTCAAATCGCCGTAGCCAAGTACTAGACTTGCTCCTACAGAATTGGCGAAAAAAATATTAATCATTATAATTGTACTGTCAGCACAGCAAGAAAATATAGTCGTGAAACATTTTACATCACAAACGCCACCAGAATTACTTAAACAAACGGGTTTCTTGACTTTTTGAGCTCTTGCTGACACTGAAGCTAGGCTAAATGGATTACACACTATATGTCAGTTTATCTAAAGTGACACATTTGCCCTCATCCTCAAAGTCAGACATCTTGAAAATGATCTCTAAGGAGCCACTGTTGGGAAATGTGAAATGAGTCAGTGAAATCTGAGACTTAAGGGGGAAAAGGAACGTCAGGTTACAGCTGCAGTCATTTAACACCTGATGGTTCAATAAAGACCCAATCAATACTACAGCAGTGAAGTGATTCTGCTCCAAGGATGAAATAAAATGCCTCCAATATTCTTGCTAATTCCAGCAGCGGTGTGGTTTTGTGTTTGAGACGGGATAGGGCCTTAACACACAGCAATAATTGTCAGAAAAGAGGTATTGTATTTTTCCAACACAGAAAATGTCTGATTCATAGATTTGATCCTGTTAAACACCGGGTCTGACTGACTTTAAGTGTTAACCTGATTCTTTTCAGTGGATGGAGTGTGGAATGAGTGGTCCAGCTGGAGTTCATGTTCTGCGTCCTGCTCCAATGGGACAATGCAGAGAACGAGAGAGTGCAACGGGCCCTCTTATGGAGGATCGGAGTGCAAAGGAGAGTGGATGGAGACTGTTGACTGCTTCTTAGGAGAATGCCCTGGTATGACATAGGCGGGGTGGGGCACTTGAAAGGAGCTAAATTCAATTTGTCACACCTCCAAAGCTTATTTGCAATGCAGATTTCAGTGTTACATTCATCCCTTTTTTTTAGATGTCGCACCACAATTATATAGAAGTTAACAGTCAAGGCATGTAAACTTGTCATGAAATACAGATGAAATACTTTTAGCAGAATGCATGTGATCCTGACATGCATTATTTAGGTCTTTTTCACACACACCCTTATTTACCTCAAACCTCAGAATGTAACTTTGCTTGGAGATACAGAATTACCGACACTGATGACGCTGAAAGTGACACCATTGATTGGCACATTCCCAAATTACAAATCACGGTTTTTACGTTCAGACTAATTCCAATACATACATGGTACACAAGAGTACCGGTACGATCCTTTTTTCACAGAAACCATGTCATGCAGAACCCAGGGCTGCAGTTGAGGGTTGCGCACCTGCTAAGCCAGCCTGCTAAGCCAACCTGCTTGGTTGGCTTAGCAGGTTGGCTTAGGCGCTGAGGAGGCAAACTGGAGTCCTTTCAGCCACCAAGTCTGACCTCCATACTTAAAGGTCTGATCCTGGACTTGTACCAGCCACTTTCTGGTCTGCAGACAAAGCCCTTACAGACTGAGTCATTGCTGCCCACACTTATGCACCATATTCAATAACCATCAATAACCAACACAGTGTGTGGAGCAAGCGGTGATTATTTTCATTATCTATTTTGTATAAAAGCCTGCTTGCATGACACACTCTCTTACTTTCAGTGAATGGGAAGTGGCAGCCCTGGTCATTGTGGTCGGGCTGCACAAAGACATGTGGAGGTGGGAGTCAGCAGAGAAGCAGAATTTGTTTTGGTCCCTTCTTCGGGGGCCAACCTTGTCCTGGAGACAGAGAGGAAGTTCGGCGATGTAACGAAAAGAAATGTCCTGGTCAGTGATAGCAATATTACTTCTGGGATGAAAAACTGTCACAAAAAATGTGTTTGAAGTTTGTTTGTTTTTTTACACGATGCAGCTCATTTACTTTTTCAACAGAGCCTCATGAAATTTGTGGAGAGGACAACTATTCTAATGTAGTGTGGAAGATGACTCCAGCAGGGGATACAACAGCGGTTCGTTGTCCTCCGAACGCCATGGGTGAGCCACCATCAGTCCCACACTCAATTACACAACAAAGGAGTGATTTTGAAAGTGGCACATTGTATCACCCCACCTCAACACAGGGTTGATCCTACGCCGCTGCGCCCTGGATGACGAGGGGATTGCCTACTGGGAGAACCCAACCTACATGAAATGTATTTCCAATGATTACCGCAGCATACAAACTTTGGTAAGACAGTAGTTAATGAGATGTGTGATGCTGACTTCCATCTTATTTAATGCTGGGATTAAGACTCAAATTTCAATTCAGAGACCGAGTTAGAGAAACAGTGAAGAGATAACATCAAGTAAAGTTGCAAATGAAGTTGAAAATGCAAAGTAAATTGAATTGCAGCAATTACATCAAATTTTATCATGAAAAATCAAAATCAATTTAGGGTTAAAGATTTGACTATTGAAGTCACACAAACTTCAAATGTCAGAGCAGACAAATTTTATTCCACTCATTTCATTTCATTTATTAATTTAAGTTGACTGTAATTTGAAATACCGTTACTCTGCTCATCAGACTCGAGAGCACCTGTCTAAAGCCCAGCGTGGCCTTGTGGGAGATGGAGTTTCTGAGGTGATGACCAAGCTGAGGGTGACTTCTAGCGATGGAACCAGCTACAGTGGTGATCTTCTGGCTATTCTGGATGTGCTCAAAAACATGACCGAGATCTTCAGGAGGGCCTACTACAGTCCCAACAGTGCAGATATGAGGGTGAATTCAAGCAAAGATTTAATGTGTCTGACATCGCCTGTCACTGTGTCATCAACCAAAGGTAGCAGTTGTGAGGAAAAATATGGAAATTGCTGGTTGCCAGTCAGTCATGCTGGCTCTGTCTGGCATGTGTACCATCAACATCTCTCTCCTCCTCCCAGCCGTGTCTACACAGCAACTCTCCGGAAAACCTTCTGCACACTGTTGCATTGACAAGATTCTGCTTATAAATTTTCTTGGTTGCTTTTGAAAGGATTAAACAAGCATTTATGTCATAACACATGTACATGTAATGTAATGTGTGTTGCAGAACTTCGTGCAGTCCATAAGCAACTTGTTAATGGAGGAAAACAGGGACAGATGGGAGGAGGCGCAACTGGTTAGTAGTCAGACAGTTTGTAAAACTATTGTATGTGCAAAGAAATGTCAACACATTTTCCTCCATCCAATATCGACCCAGATAAAGACTGCCAGTCCACCTGTATTGGAGAAGGAGAGATGAATCGAGCTTTCCAACATTGTAATTAGAAGAAGAAAAAGTGAAGTGCAATTACCGACACCCACTCGTCCATCTGCTACCTGCTCTGTTTCATTTTCAGTGTATCTTCATACAATGATGAAAGGCTGGTGGCTCAATCAAGTGGCATAGAAACAGCATAGCACTCCAAAAAAACAATAAACATTTCAGGCTTTTGGTAACTTAGTAATACATGTCACAACAACAATTTGAGCATAATACTGTACGCTAGGCTGTCATAAAATGCATTTAGGGGAAATGCAGGCATTCATTTTTGCGCGTAGGGTAGTTGTCTTCTGTTCCATCTGGTATTGTCAAGTGTCAAAGTCTAACAAAGTACTATGGACATGAAAGAAAAATGTGGACATTGAAAAATTAAGTGGTGTTTCAGTTTTTTGCTATGTCAGACAGGAGCTTAGCCTTTTTTTAGCCTTTATAATACATTCATACTCTTGTTGAGGAAGGTGTGAAAACTGAGCATTACACAAATCTTGATATCATTTCTGTTTGTCTGTCTCCCCCCAGATGGGACCAAATGTCAAAGACCTGTTCCGTCTTATTGAGGACTTTGTGGATGTCATTGGCCTGAGAATGAAGGATTTTCAGGACATGTATGAGGTCACCGATAATTTAGGTCAGCTTTATCTCCATCCTGGGGACCTCCGCAGCCATCCATGCATACACTGAATCCACCTTCATATCTAATCAAACTCTTCATGATCTATGGATATACAATAATTCCCTCAATCATGTCAACTAAGATTCACTTAACGTAAAATCTAGTTATCATCCTAGGACTGCTATTCAAGGTCAAATTTGTATTGTAGTCATTGCTGGCTGCTTGGGTGGTGCTACACAATTCTTCTACATTCAGTTTAGTTATGAATATGTGAAAACAATGGAACAAACTGGGGAATACCCGCTGGCGTCTTCGCTGATATTTTGTATGTGTCCCATGAGAACCTAAATCCATATTCCAAACCACCTGCTACGTTGTGAGTGCAGTGAATTTGTTTCATGGAGGGAAGACAAAGTAATGCTCTGCTGAATCACAAAGGCTCTGGAGCTCCCAGTAACCTACAGATAAAAGAAAAGGCAGATATACGGTTGAGTCGGGGGTGTGTATGTGGGAACTGAGGCCAGAGGAGAGGTCCTGTTTATAGCAATGCCACCTCGCTCTCGAGCCGAATAACCACCCACACCAGCACCAACATGGCTCCCTTGGGCCCCCTGAACTCCGCTTCCCTCCCACACCTCACTCATAAGCACTTTTTTCATTGTCCAGATTATACTTAGCACGCAGCTCTATTCCCCTCACAATAAACAAAGAAGCTGGCATGTATAGGATGCGGGATTGCAACTGTTTTGCTAACTAGAGGCTTTCACCCCAACCTCTCACCTCCTGTTCCACTCACAAACTTGTTCTTTTATTTTGAATCCAACACCTCCATATCAGACAGACACAGACATCTTCAATTTAAACCTGTAAGTCCTTTTTCCTCTCTGTCAGTTTTAAGCATCCATAAACGTCCAGTGGTTGGCAATGCAGATATCAGCTTCCCCATGAAGGGATGGAGGGGTATGGTAGACTGGGCACGCAACTCAGACGACAGAGTTACCATCCCTAAAAATATCCTGTCCACTGGCAAGCCAGGTGAGTGCTGCTGCCACACACTCCATCATTCTTATGCAGCACTCTACATATAGAACAGAGAGACGCTCTGTTTACCTGCAGTTATCTTGACACAGTGCTCATTTCATTATCAGCTGATCGTGTTTGTCATTTCAAGAGAGCTTGGAATTTCAATATGATGTATGATGTATGTTGGAATTCGCAACGCTACTGTTCCTGGAAATGTATTTCTGAAAGTCTGGTCTGTACAGCACCGCTTCTGTCCGGGAGCTTTGCAGCTCCTTAGGTAGTCAGAAAAGTGGATAGAAGGGATGGAAATAAATGATTAAGTCCAGTGGATATTGTTAAGATCCTTCTGGAGGTGATGTGATGGTTTATGCACTTCAAACAAAAGTGGACAGGACAGATAAGGTCTTCCTACTGGATGAGGCCACTGATCATCATTTCAGTTCTGATAACATGCAGAATACCCTCTCAACGATTGAAAATTTCAAAAACCTATTTTGATGCTGCCTCTTTGTAATAGTTCATTTCAAATTTTAGTTCTGTTCATAGAAGTTCCACTGTTGCATACAGGTCTTTTTTTCCAGAGAATTAATTTGTTGGTAAGGTCAAACAGCATCACAGAACAAGGCTGCCTTATTCATAAAGCACCCATTACGAGGCTCATTGGCATTCACACCACCTTTAATGTCATGTTTTTTGCAATGTACAGAGCAGTGCTAAATGAATTATTTCCAACATCTGCGTTACACACCATGCTGCTATAATCATTCCATGAGAAGAGAAATTTGCATAGCAATCCACAAATTTCTTTGATAGACTTCAAGGAGTGGCCGAGGAGATAATTTGAGTAAAAAAACAAGTAAACATCCAGAAAAATGTCCCTTTTTATGAATCACGCATCATGAATGGTATTACCGTATGTTCATGGTCAAAACCTAGTCGTCTGAAGAGTGTTATCAAATTTAGCTATGGCGCAGTTGTAATCAAATGTACAGTATGTTTGACCTCGCTAACCTTACCCTAGCCAAGTTTATTTTAATGGATTTTGTTTTTGCTATGTCCTGTTGAATTGTAATTTTTACTTATCTTATAGTTGTATACAGGTAAGAGCTGCAGAGAGAGACTTATAGAGAGGCATATAAGGATGGTTATGAAAATTACTTTTACCTCTGTTACTTTCAGTATATCAGTATCACTTTCATGTAGTCGTAAATAGATCACACACACAATGTTAAATTCAGACGCCTGCAGATATTTCGCAGATTTTTCCCCTGTCTAAATGGCAGGTGCTGTGCTGTCTGTGTTCTGCTGCAACAGGGTGATTTGTCAGCTGGGATGTTTTCGACCATTAAAGACAGCCATGTTGCCGCCTGCATGTTAATGAGGCCGTCTCTCCTATTTAGAAGTCAACAGGAGCCAATCAAGAACAATTAGAGACACTTTCCTCCCCAGCTGGGAGAAGTGTCTCCATGGCGTCAATGTTATTAGACCAGCCAGTCGTCTTTACATGAGGCAACTGCTTGGACTGGTTTGCAGGAATTAAACTGGGCCTCCGATGCATTTTGCCCATCCTCACAATCCATCACATCATGTCTCCTCTCTATCAAGTACAACTGTGCAATCAGGCATTTTTTCAAAAGCAAGGTAGTTTTGCAATTAACAACAGAGGCAATAAGCAAAGCAATGAAAATCTTAATATGACCATATACCCAGTATAGTAACATACTGTATACTTAGCATTCAAATCAGCTTGATCTATGCGCCGTTATCAATGCAAAGTCACATTTTTTCTTCTTATTCCATAGTGTGTCATGAAATGAAGATAGATAAATCTTAACATGTCTGCGCCCAAAGGTTTTGTGATTTATTTCGGTAATGCTATTAATTGTAACTATAAAGGATTCATAGTAGGGCAGTGAGCAGAATATCAGATCCAACAGTGTGTCCTGTTTGTTCCTCAAATCTTTTTATTTTTGAGAGGATATTTCTTGGTTTCAGAATTTCATACCAATTTCCTCTCTGAGCATCTTTCCAGTCATTGCTGCTACCCATTGCAAATTGAAGTCACTGACTCATTTCACCTCCTTGAGCAGGTTTCTTAGATATTTATTGAAGTAAGTTGGGAGAAACTCATCTCATCAGACAATATATTCCATTTCATCGGCATGTCATGGCAGTTAGTTTGCATTCAAATACATACATCTCTAATATTTAATTTCTACACTGTATACTCTTACATTTACATTATACTTTGATGAAACACTCTCAACACTGAAATATCGTTGAATGTACGCCTGGATTTTATGTATGAATCACATAGTTTGTATTCATTGATAAATTAGATGTTTGGAGTCAGTAATTACTTCACTCTGTGAAACAACTGTGTGCAGTCTGGACATAATTGTAAACATAGTTTTAGTGTTTCTTTCCACATGTGCGTCTATTTGTCTATCATCACACTTTTAAACAGAAAAATTACACTGTATATAGTCATATAATATATAGTCCTCTAACCACATCACAATACGCCACGCACAGTATAAACAAAGTGACCGAGAACCACTTCAATGGTATCATGCGTGCGATAACTTTACGAATCATTGGTCAAACACCCTCCAGGCTTTGTCTTGCCAGGCACATACAATCTGGCTGATCATATTAGATGGTCCAGCCAAAATGGGGATGAACAGGACACACTATATTACTCACACACACACAGACACACACACACACACACACACACACACACACACACATCTTGCTCAGTTTCCTCCGATGCACATGAGAGCTCAGCTGTTGCCTGGGAGCTACAGCCTCTGCCTGCTGCCTGGCACACTGCTGTGCGCTCTCAGGCTGCTGTGCAGTGTGCTGGAGCATGAGAGCTGGATGTCTTCGGTCGGCCCAGCAGATGGAGGTTTGCTTGTTTTTTGACACGGCATCTAAGAAGGTCTACCCTCACAGCAGGTTCCTCTCTGTCCTCATGGTGTCCAGCAGTCAAGTTTTGACAAATGTCTTCTCATTCTTGTGCTACTCAGTATCCCCTGAAGTGATACAAAATGTAGCAGTGCTCAGATTGTTAAAGATGTGACTTCGCTTCACAAACATTAGATTTTGTGAAAGCAAAGTACACTAAGGATTGTTCAAGTAAAAGCTCAGACAGCAACAGCTTTACTCACCCTACCATTACAACCTCCATGTGAACATACAAACTGCAAACGCAGTTTCTATATCAGCCTTAGCTGTTCGCTACATATCAAGAGACAACAAAATCCATGCGCAGGTATTCACCCTGTTCCTTGAGATCGTCCAAAAAATGACATTTAAGTTGCATTTGCTATGTTATACAGAGAATATGTTCTGATTATGAATTTACACCTCCTTTGTATACAGCAATGGACCTACTTGTTTGTTCAGTGAGTGAAGACGTATGCACACCTGAGTTGGTTGCATCTGTATCTAATAGCAGCCATGATTGACCATCACTGCACAAAATAGCAGCAACAATACTCAATGTTGGCGTTTGCTAACTGAATAAACATATTTAAGCACTTAACAACAATTTTAAAAAGCGCCTGAGACTGCTCAGTGTCCTGTTGTGTTGTTCTAAGTTATGCTGACACTGATGTGGTTTTCCTGTAATGAACTTAGAAACCTCAGTAGACAAATTATACCCACTTGTTACAGCGCTCTCTAATGGCCAATATGTACATTGGCTGACTGCAATTGGAATAAAGCATATCCACATCAAAAATAGATTGAGCTCAATTCACAATGTGCTGGCACTCAATGTTTGCAAACCAGCACTGCCATTGCCAGTGTATGTAAGAGTCTGTGATACATTTAATATGATTTTCTATGAAGCTCTGATCCTTCCATGATGTTCAGGGTATGTTATGTGCAAATAAGAATGTTCCTATGCATGAATGTCTGGGTGAAGTGTCTGTGATGTTAATCCAGCATTCATAGTTGACCGGTCATGTAGGTCAATTCCAGTGTAAAGAGCAGGCTGGAGGGCTCAGCCAGCATGACTAACCTCCATTATTTTCTTGCAGCAGAGACTGTACTGGGATGCACCCAGTGTTATTGTCTATCGAAGATAGACATACATTGACCACAGGGTGTTTTTGTGTGTGTCCATCTTTTTTCTGAAAAACATAGATTTAGACGACTCCACCACATTTGTGACGGGCATTGTACTGTACAGGAACCTCGGCAGCATTCTGACTTTGCAGAGGTAAGACTGCCAGTTGTTGTCACCTGGATATGTAAACTTTTTATCTCCTCCCTTTTTCTTGTCAACATTGGTCCCTCTTTCTTGAAGAGTGAAATGAACCCGAGGCAAGAGACCATATGACAAAGATTTCTGTTGACTGATTGTGCTATGGAATACACTGTAAATACAAGGGGCCAAAAATAGAGCATAGCCTGTTGCACATGTTGGAATCTTTGGGTTTCTGCGCTTCAGCTCAGTTTATTTTTTCCCTCATTTCACATGACTGATAGCAGCTACGGAGTGCAGAAATTGAAATGCATATTAAGCAGGCATGGCTAATATTGAGCCATGAAAATGCTAAAAATGTTTCAACTGAGGATGGCTTCAAACTGTGGATAACCATTTTGAATTTGATTATTCAGAGGTGGGAAGTGACAAAGTTCATTTTGTCAGGTCCTGAGCTTCCCTGAGCCTTCCTTGAAGTCCTACTTCATCTTTTTAATCATCTCTTATTGGAGAACCGACATCCTGCAATTACGAAATCTACATACACTGCATCTCTATTGTCTTTCTCCTTGTAGGAATAACACAGTGCTGAACTCTAAGGTTTTGTCGGTGACCATCAAGCCCACGCCTGCCTCTCTCTCTGCTCCTGTGATGGTTGAATTCTCTCACCTGTATAATGTGAGTAACGTCATTTGCATTCTACGAAGGTTCAGAAATTGTTCCTGTCATGAGCTGGAGTTTTGTAGTGATCACATGCTTGTCTCGATCTCTGCTCTCCATCAGGGAAGCACCAATGAAACATGCATATCTTGGGACGAGAGCGACAGGTAAGTCACCCATGTCTATTTGTCCTGATCATCCAATAAGTGGAACATTTTGCTCGGTTGCGATTGCTGTGATGTGGCTTTTTGAATACCCAGATTCTTCAAACATGTGGCTTTCATTTCTCATTTCCCGAATCATGTCTGACCTTTCATGCTCGCAGTCAAGCCTGTAGGACGTTTGGCTCACTGCATGGGTAAGGTGGCCTGACAGGCCCCTGACTTCTGGTAATGCTGAGGGTGAGAGCTTTAATGGGAGCTAAGACGTACCGAGTCATGCTGTGCTGACTGCTAGCTTCCCTTTTCATTATGGTTACAACTGAGCTGAATAGAGCGCAGCCAGGAATTCCTGGCCCTACTGGTGCCACTTGCTGCGATGACACACTGCTGGTCTCACTTGGGTTTTTCTGATGAATGGCAGCAGGATTGAGGCCTTCCGACATTGTAGACAGGATCTTAGTGGACTTCTAGGAAGTGCACAAGAGCTCTCTGGTGAACACAGAAGAAAACAAACTCACAGATCTAGTCATTGACGAGAAACAGAAATTAGTCTCCATTTCTAGTAGGAGTGTTTTCTGTTAGATAAGCAAAAAAAAAAGTCCAATGTGGTATTCCCGTTTACTGCTTAAAACAGTGAGAGACGAATAATGGGCTATAAGATTTGTGCAATTTTTGTGATACGGATACAAAGGCATAATCCATGTAAAGGTGAATGTGGTTTTCAGCGATACAGGGTATCACTATACAACTTCACATCCTTAGAAGCTGTGAGTGTTTTACAAAATCCCCATCCTAAAATAAGTCTCTTATGCGTAGTGTTATATTGAGAAGTAAAAGAAATCTACACAATATACAAGGGACAGTAACACGATGTCATGGCATGCCAGGTGCAGCTGTTGCCATGCTTCCAAAGCTTTTCGGTAATCATTTCATACACCTTTTGGAGAGGGCAGAGGCTAAATTACTCCTTTATAGTTGCAAATCCTCAACTGATCAATACTGATTTTGTACTACACCGCTTTTCGCACCTCATTGTACATTCGGAAAAGCAGTAGGTGCTCCCAGGGGATGAGCCAGATGGGGCTGTTAGGGATGGTATGTTTCCTTTGTTAGTTGCATGCCTAGCCATTGGGGTTTTAATCTTGACATCAGTGTGATGGTGTCCTTTGAAAGATGCTGAGTGTGTCGGACAGCTCAGCTGCTCTTGTCTGGGATGGCGTAAACCCTGTGCTATCACTGCTCCGACACTGATGCAGTATGTGGAAAATTAAAAGTGTCACTCACAGCCCCACACCCCATCCCGCGCACACACGCACACACCTTCTGTGAGCCCTCACAGGAACATCAACATGAACGACAAATAACATCTTAGAGTCCTCAGTGTTCTATTGGGAGATGGGGAACTTTGAGAGGCAGAACAAGAATGAGTGTAGATGTAAAAACAGAACAATATCACTTCATCATTTCTCTTCTCTCATTTCAAATGCTCAGTTGATTTGTATGAAGAGGGATGCATACACATGCTCGTGCCAGAGCAAAAAAAAATAAAAACCCCAAGAAAAAAAACCTCACGTGACATCAGCTGTCTTGTTGCATGACAGGTTTGGACATTTGCATTTAGATGGGTAGGTACATTTGTGCTACAAAGATGATGAACGGAACATCCCTTACCTTAGTCAAGGGATTAAAAGAACTTTGGTTTGGCACATAGATGAACTGTGTACGCTGCAAGAAAGTGTGCAAGTGCTAATATTGCAGTCTTGAATTGATGCTGATGTGGCAGGGTACAAGAACAGTACCAAGTGTAACTAGGAAAATTATAGCTGCCAGCAGCCATCCATAGTTCATAACAGATCCATCAGGAAACATCTAAGACAATGACAAATACATAGGAAAAGCAGAGAATCCAATCTCTCTACGTTTGGATGGAGAGGCGGGGATGGTGGGTAAGACATGCTCGACACAAAATTAAAATCCATCCTGGACAGCTGCAATGATTAATGAGTTAATATTTGGCAGAGAAATTGCAATCCAAGAAGGCGTCCTTGTCATGTTGATAAGAGTCCTGAAGCGAGCCACCGTCGCCAGAGATCAACACCGGCGTCTCTCATTCTGCTTCATCGCGGTTTACCTATGAGCAACAATAAATATGTGATTTTTCATTAGCCTGCAGATACCCTTAAGGCTAACAGTGTAATCAAAATAAACATTCACCACAATGCGACACACACCGCAGATAACGTTGTATTGTGGATTCCTTGTTAGTGTTTTAAAGTTTTGTGTAATTAGTCCTCCTGATTTGCTTGGCTTGTATGACAGAGGAATGTAATGCCCAATCATCAGAATTAGAATTATTTGATTCTATAGGAAAACTATAGTTAGACACACACCATGTACTTGAATATACTACAGAGATGAGGTTTTCAGATTGTTGTAGTAATATGTTAATGTTGTGTATTTAATCTGTACAGATATACAGAGAAGTTTAATGGAGTTGCTGGTTCGTCTTCCCTTTATAAACTGTGTTTAAAACCGTGTCAAAATGAAACATGGGAGAGTCTGTGACACTTGACAGGTTTCTCAAGGCAGTTGATAGCGACTTTTTTCATTGCACATGGTGCAGTGGGCATCTATGTGGGCACTGAACAGTGTCCAACATGTGAATGAAGTTCCATTCTGCCTGTAAATACACATGATGATGAAGCCTGAGCAGTGTCCCTCCTGTGGGAGTCCTCTTCCCCTCTGCTCCCTGCACAAGAGTCATGCTTCCTCATCGCCTTTGAGCTGGCAGACTGCTTTTCATTCATGTAGCCTCTTCTTGGCAGAGGACCGTTCGCTCATGCAGGGCTGCTGGATCGGCACCTAAATTATCCAATTAGACGGTGGAGCAAGGCTGTCTGCAGGCCACTCAGTGGTTCAGAGAGAGGCCTAATCGTGTCAACCATACACAGAAACTGCAGCAACATGTAATATATTGGATTTCAGTTGGAGGTGATGTGCTAATGTCAGCACTGAGTCATCTCCTGGGGCAAACACAGCACAGAGACTCTCACAAGCACCCTGCATACACTGCCAACCAAACTCAGCCAAACACACCTCTAGGATGTCATTTAGGAGAGCTGCCCGCGGTGAATGGAACTTTGTTAGTGACTGGATGTTCATAATCTGAAAATGCTACCTGGCATGGTGATCACCCTACGACTTGATGGTCCTATCTAAATGTAACTACAGATATTTTTTTCTATTCCTGTTGGGAGGGAACAGAGCTTTGTTTATAAAACAGGACTGGTCTGTTGATCTTGTGAAAAATGTTTGCACTCATCTACAAAGCACGAACAAACTGTTGATTCTGTCGTTGTACTGCATCTGGCACAGTTTTGCATGAAATTAAATCAACCTGCTGGCATCTCATTCGGGGACCAGAGGGGGCAAGTTAGTGGGAGACGCCCGCACATTCCCAGGCAAAAGGATATTATTTTGCCAGCCACAGCCAAACAGCCACAGTGAAGAAAAATATATTTATTTGATCAACAGAAACAAATCTATGACAATGATAGACAGTCCAGATAGTTAATATCGTTGGTGCCTGATGAAGCAATTTGTCAACAGCAACAGCTGTTCATAACGAATGGCACACGATCCACTCAAGTGACCATCAATCCCAGCCAGTCAAGATGATGTAATTGACTATAAATTTCTCTCTGTAGCTTGTTGTTGTATGTTAATTCTTTGCTGCGTTTTCATCACTTGCATGATTTGCTTAATTTCTGTGTGCTGAGGCAAAATAATATGAAGCCAGTGATACCAGAGGCCCAATTAGATTGATTTATATTTAATTGCCACCAGTGCCAATTTAGCAAAACACAAAAGCTGTGTCAGCTTTTGCGTTTGATTACCCATCAATACTGTACAATCAGTTTATTTTGCAAAGTCTGTGGAGAGAGGGAGCAATATATTGACGATATGTCAATTATGTCATTATTATGGTTTAAAGTCAATGCAATGAATGAAAATTTTGAGGAATCACCTTGACCACACAACTTTGGAACACAACTGCCAATATCAAATCAATTGAAGATATTTGCACACACCTTGTTTGTCAACAGTTTCTTTGTAATGATTTGTGAGTTAATGCCGGAGGTCTTGCATTTATTGAGTTAGAGCATGTCATTCTGCATTTGATCAAACCTCAGTTTGCAAGTCTGACATGAATAGTTTTTGAATTAATTTCCTACTCATAAGCAATTTTAACATCATTGCTTGCATTTTTCTCTGTAATTGAGGATTATATGTTTTTTCAGTTTAAATGTGCCATGGCACCGTCAGCATATTTCATTTAACTCCACTGCTTCAGAGATTCTGAGGATATTTTAGCGGATGAATTCAGTGCAGAAATTTGAATAGCTGTCCATGATTAGTGCAATTTTTCGAATCTTT
Source organism: Carapus acus (assembly GCA_900312935.1). Classification (NCBI taxonomy): domain Eukaryota; kingdom Metazoa; phylum Chordata; class Actinopteri; order Ophidiiformes; family Carapidae; genus Carapus; species Carapus acus. The sequence goes on along the minus strand of OMPJ01039376.1, from coordinate 1,672 downwards.
ATTTGTGATGGTGTTGTCAGTTGTCTCACTACCAGCAGAGAAAATTGATCGGAATACTTTCTTTTCTCATACTTTCTCAGCGGAAGCTTGATAAAACTGGTTATTGGGATGTATGAATTTTTAAAGCTGTCAGAGTTTTGAGATGAGACAAAACTGATTTGTGCATCACAAAACAAACACCTACAACTGTACTTGTGTGGATCTAGATTAACCCTCTCATTGAAAGTTTTTAAATATTAGGATAAATTACTTAAAACTTGCAGATTCATGCCATGTTCAACAAAGGTACAATGCTGTGTGTAGTAACTTTTTTGATTTGTTTTGTTTTGTTTAAACATAGTGTCTACATAGGCACACAATCTAAAGAAAACACGTAGCTGTGTTGAGGGGTTTAGTATCAAACCGTGGTAAAGGTGAAAAGATGTTTGAGTGTCCGTTGATAGGGTCGATAGTGAGAGTGAGTGCTGCAGCTCATGGTCCCTCAGCACTTCATCTTCACCTGAATGAAGGAGAAACTTCAGCTCAAGATATGGCATCTCACCACCAATTAATGAAACTTCAGGAAAGATGGCGTTTGTCAGGAAAAATTCATCAATCAATGTACAGTTTGTTACAATCCATTCGTTTATTTTCACATCTCCAGGATTTTGAATGCTACATTTAGTTGGTTACAGAAGCAGATTTCAAATCATGGATGATCAGTGTCTGATTAATTTAGATTCATTGAATGTTCTGACATAGATCCTATTAGTTACAATATTACAACCGAGATAATAATAACGATAATAATAATAATAATAATAATAATAATAATAATGATAATAAATGTGGTGCTATGCATGTGTTGAGGCGGATATTTGCGGGGACTTGGTCCAGGCTCCGGGCTGCAGCAGCCCGCCGCTCACTCCTTCTCGGCACCGCGCCGCCTCGCCGCTTCCTCCGCGCTGTCGCCTCTCGCTGCCGGCGGCGACGCAAAGTGGACCGAACCGCCGCGGCAACGTGGACGTGGACCGGCACACACATTAGTCCCGGTTACCGGCTCTCCTCTCTCTCTCTCCATTCACCACATCGCTCGCCTCTGCGTGTGTGTGTGTGTATGTGTGTGCGCGCGATTGTGTGTGTGCGTGCGTGTGTTTTCAGCTCCTCTCTGCTGGGATCCTGGTCTGCCAGGGGCTGCAAAGCCGTGATAGTCGACTCATTCCGAACCAAATGCGTGTGTGACAGACTCTCCACCTTCGCCATTTTAGCACGACTAAACCCCGACCTGGTAAGTGTGCCTTCCTCCTCCCTTCATCCTCTTTGAGGCTAAACGTGTCCGAGACGGCGTGTTTGTAAGCTTTTGTTGCAAGGTGTGTGCGTGCGTGTGTGTTTTCTCCTTTCCTCTAAAGGGCGTCATTGTGATTGCATATCAACAGATCCCCTCTGTACCTGCTCCCTCCCTCCTTTCTTTTCTCTCTATCTGGACATGCCAAATATGTGCTGCAAAAAAAGGAAAGAAAGAAAGAGAGGATCTCGTTGTCTTTTTTTCCTTACGATGAAGTCGTGAAAATAGCCTCTGTGTCAGCAAATGCACACACACACACACACACACCAGTCGGCTAACCGATGCATCTGCACGGCCACACATACTGATGGACACACATATGAAAATCATATTATTGCTTAATAATCA
>OMPJ01039374.1:0-50149 GCA_900312935.1 Carapus acus | reverse complement strand
GATTTTCTTGAACATTACATAATTGATAACGTTTTGAAACATTATGCAAAAAAGTTCATATTAGTCAAAAAGGCTTGTCAGTGACCATTAGAAATGGGACATCTTTCCTATTAAATGGAGTATGCAAGCGATCATCTGAAAATTGAACAGTTACTGAGGTTAATAGAAATTAAGTGCTTAATATTGATATTTTTTCCCCACCTTGTTGTCATTGTTGATAATTGTTGTGAGAAATCATATACGTACGTGATCGGTGTCTTCACATAGATGAGTCTCGTTAATCATTATTAATAACTTAAATATAAAATTTAGTAAATTTGTTATTTCAGAAGAGCGTATCAAACTGGTAGCCCTTCACTGACTCGATACCCATGAAGTAGCCCTCAGCATCAGAATGGTTGGTGACCCCTGGTGTAGAGTGTATTGAGTTTGTTGGATTTAAGCAAATGTTGTGCATTGCAGCATGTTAGAGTTTATAGGGTATAGAGTGTACAGTCGTCCCTCACTACAACACGATTCACCTTTCGCGGCCTCGCTGTTTCACAGATTTTTTTGATGTAATTTTCACCTTTTTTTTTTTTTCAATGTGTTTGGCGTCCTGATTAGCTAAGGGAGACACGCACGTGTTCTGCGTCCTGATTAGCTAAGGGATATAAATGTTCTATCGCTAGCAGTGTGACTCTGAGGTGCTGTACTGTATGTTTGCTACCTGAAAAAAATCCCATAATGTCGGTGAAACAAATTGCAAGGGAAAAGGCACCTGCGGTCACACCCTAAAGGCAGAGGAAGATGCTAACCATTAGGGGTGTAAGAAAATATTGATACACTTAAATATCGCAATATTTTATTTGATTGCGATATTCGACGGCACTGTATCGATTTTTTGAAAATTAATAATTAACATGCAACCTCCGGCCGCTAAATGGCAGTAGTCGTGATGTCCTCCGCGCGTGATCAGTTCACATAAAAACATGTACAGTTCACCGGCAGTGGCTGAGGACGAGAGGCTACAGCCAGCTCAAGAGTCAAGTACTCCGGACATACCACAAATTTGCGAGCACATGTGGCGAGACACCATGGCAATGCAGCATTACAGGCTAACGTGAAACGAGTGGATAGTGCTCAACGTACTATTCAGGAATCAGGAATCTTTTATTGTCATTACAGCAATTGAATTGAGTAATGAAACTAAGGTGCTGCATTCCGGTGTAAGTAGTTAGGGGAGAAAAGAATTCAAGATGTTAACTTATCTTATAGCAGAAAAAAACTAATCGATAGTAGAAAAAAGTATTGTTATGTTAGATTATACAGGGACTGCATAAAATCTAGTATCTGAGACTGTTTACCATATTTGATTCTGTTGAGTCCTGCAAGCTTTTATTTATTTAGGCAGATGGGTAAATTCCTTTATTGAGATTACACTGAAAAAGTGATGTTGTAGAGCTTGGTACTTTATTTTTGTCAATAACATTTTTTGTTAATATTTTACAAATATATTCTTAAAATATTTGCGCTTTAATGGAACATTGTTTCCATATTTTTTTCTTTACTCCTGCAAATGTTTGTATTTCTCCAGCAAGCTGATGTTAAGCATGTAACAGCATTGTGTGTGTTATGTGCTACAGTTCTAACAATTAAATTCTTTCAAAAGAAACTCAATATATCGCTGTTCATACAGTATCGCAATATATCGCAGTGTATTGTATCGTTGCCCCTGTATCGTGATACGTATCGCATCGCCAGATTCTTGCCAATACACACCCCTACTAACCATCACAGAAAAAGTTTGACATCTGGACATGCCTAAGGAAGGCAGAAGTTACTCGGCTGTAGGGTGCCATTACCGAATAAATGAATCGTCAGTTTGTTACATAAAGTAGGAGGAGAATAACATTAGGATAACAGCAGCAATAAGTTTTAACAGGAATGCAAAAAGGGTCATAAATGTCTGCAACAAGACCATCGTAAGGATAGTGTCTGCTTTAGCTCTGGATCAATGACAGTATGAAAAACATTTTTTTCATCTGCGAAAGTTTGAACTTTGAGAGTGTTAAGATAAGACAGAAATGTGAGAAAATGTTAATGCCTGTCTGAGAAAAATGTATGGATAGTGTAGTTAGGTCCAAGTGTGTGGTAATGGGTTTTACGACCATAAAACATGTATGATAATTGTAAAAGAAATTATGCTGATTACCTCACGGATTTCGTCTATTGCAGGTTATTTTTAAAGCGCATCCCCCACGATAAAAGAGCGACCACTGTGTAGAGTTTGTTGGATTTAAGCAAATGTTGTGCATCGCATCATGTTATGTTTTGTAAACCAACATAGTTTTGAGTTAAATGCTGCCAGTTTGTGCTTGTTGCATCAATACACATTTGAAAATTCAATTCAGTTTTGTTTTTGTTTGCAGGAAAGTTCATCATGACTGCCTCCACAGACACTATCATCCACATCTGGAGCCTTAAAGGAGAGGTTTTAGCCTCCATCAACACTAACCAGATATCCAATAATTATGCCGCCATCTCTCCATGTAGCAGGTTGGTCCTTCTCTTCAATGAATGAAGTCTTTGATGAGCCTTTTTTATGCCATAGTTTGAGAAAGATCTCATCTCATGGTAAATTCATTGAGTAGACGAGAAGCTCTGTGATGCGTGTGCATGGGATTATGTGTATGTGCAGCTCCGTTACGACAAGGCAGGCAATGAAGGCAATTGCCTGGGGCCTTAAGCTGGCGGGGGGCCCCAAGACAAGTCATGAATAAAATGCAACAACAAACTGTGTGAGCTGTCTGTAACTTTATCTTATTTATAGTTTTATAGTTTATAGGTTTTTTTATACTCTATAGTTTTTCCAGATAAAATATTTTATTGTTACTGCATCATTAGCACTCTAAATATGTTGGTAGTTATGGTATGGTTGGTATGTTGGTGTTTTTGTTTTTTGTTTAGTAAATGTTCAAATTTAAACACACCGTACGCAGCAGCGTTCTTAATTGGTTGTTAATTTGCTCTGCTTGTCTTGTTTTCGATGGTGATGTAGGTCACAAATATACAATGATTCCTAATTGCAATGTAAACTGTCATATTTGCTGACTGTGTCCCCAGGTTTGTGGCTTCCTGTGGCTTCACACCTGATGTCAAGGTGTGGGAGGTTTGCTTTGGGAAAGGAGGCGAGTTTAAGGAGGTGATACGAGCCTTTGACCTGAAGGGCCACTCTGCTGGAGTTCATGCTTTTGCCTTCTCCAATGACTCACATCGGTAATTTTTTCATTTCTGTTGAAATAGACTCTTGAAGTAAGACCAAAGCTGTGCATATCCTATCAAATTAATGTGTATATAGGTGTGCATTTGTGTATGTGCATGGATACATTTGAGATCCAAATGATAATCGACATGTTTAAGAAGGGGTGGCATTTCTGCAATAGATGGATTAATGTTCCACAAAAAAAGGTTCTTATCTATTCTAAAATACATATGCATGCATGAAAAACGTGTGTACAGTATATTTATGTTATGTACAGTGTGTGATAGTGTGAATTAGTGCATTTCTACATGTTGTCCTTGTTACATGCAGGTGCATCAATACATGCGTGTGTACAAAGTCTACACAGTGTGTATTGATACAGATGTATGCTGTATGTACATATGAATATGTATGTGCATACAGCAGATATCGTATTTTCCGGACAAAAAGTCTTCCCGGAGTATAAGTTGCACAAGCCAGAAAATGCATAACAATGAAGAAAAACACACATAGGTCACACCAGATAAGTCGAATTGTTATGGGAAATTTGTTTTACAAATTCTGGGACCAATAGCGGACATTTCATCTTGAAAGGCAAGTTATAATAATGACAATAGAGTGAGGAAAACAGGCCGAAAAGACAAACAGCACGCCAGCATAGCTCAGCACATTGATGGTTTCGCAGCTACATGAAGCCTAGACAACAAACTGAGTACAGGTACATGTCTGGCATGTTAACACACCAATTATCCAGGTAATTGAAGCATTTAACAAAAACTAACAAGTTTTCCAAATCATTGATATCACTCCAATTCATTGAATCCATCTTCCTCTGTGTCACTTAGCATAACGCGCTAGTGGGCCACGTAACCCCGAAAAGGGTGGAACACCCCAAAAGCACACCAGAATGCTTTGCTTACCCCAGAGCCCTGGAAGTAGATGAGGAAAAGGCCACTTGACGAAGTGGTGCTTAAATTACCATGATGTTGAAATTTTAGCCCAGGAGTAGTAGATTATGGTAGGTGATACGCCATCGTGCAGTTGTTGGTGTGATAGTAACAAAAGTGAAATTATACATTTCAATAATTACACGCATACATCAAGCACATGTTAGTTGCAACCCGGACCAAACTGTGAAAAAATGCCAATTTATACTCCAGAAAATATAGAATGTGTGAATGGTTATACACATGAACGTGTGCATCTGTGTCATGTGTGTCTTATGTATGATTTTAAACTTAGCTGATGTTTCCCTTAAATTGTGTTTCCAGGATGGTGACGGTTTCCAAAGATGGAACCTGGAAACTCTGGAATACAGATGTTGAATACAAAAAGCAGCAGGATCCATATTTACTGATGACAGTCCCATGTACCTCATCCGAAGGAAGTCGTGTGGCTTTGTCCCCAGATGGTCGAGTCGTGGCTGTTAGCAGTGGTTCCAATGTGACTATGTACAATGCCTCCACTGGTCAGCTGGAGGAAGAACTACATGGCATTCACAGCGATGACATTACACATTTACTGTTTGACATCAATGGCCGTTACTTGGTGTCCTGTGGTGACAAGGCAATCAGGGTGTTTCACAACACCCCAGGTTACAGAGCGGCCATCGCAGACATGCAGGTCATGCTGAACAAGGCCCACAGTGAGGCTATGAAGGAGAGACTGCAGCAGCAGATCAGACAGGCCCAGAGCATCCTTGATGCTGTAATACCTGCACCGATGAACATGTAAACAGCTGCACTCACCAAAGTTCAGTTTGACACTGCCTTGTTCCCTCTGCCTCTATGTTGAATATGTTGCTGCTGAAGGAATGTTGGATTACCATGTGGTTTTAATGAAATATCTTCTACTAGAAGCCCACCTACTTTTGTGCATTCTGTTTGATCTCATATAGGAAGCTCTTTGTTGCAGCACTCGGAACATGCTTCTATGATAAGGTATACTAGGGTATACTATGGTATGGTAGCTACACCTGTGAAGATCCACATCTATAATTTTTATTAAGATTCATAGATAAATTCGTCTAAACAGATCCAGTTGTGGATAGATGTTGAACATGCACTTGCTCGATCTCTACCTTGTTTTAACTCTTGGCACTGACATTGAGAACCTGGTGGTTTTCCTTCACAATCCTGTTCTCTCAGACCACCTTTTTGTAACCCTTGAATTCAATCTACAAGATAACACAACTTTCACTAAAACGGTGTTCTCCACATGTTTATCTGATAGTGCTGTTGCTCGGTTCAAGGAAGCTATTCCATCTGCGCTTTGTCTCACTCCAACAATGGAGTTCCCCGCTAGTCTTGATCCCTCTAGTGTAGACCAGCCAGTTGAAAGTGCCACAAGGTCACCTTGATGACTCGACGCCGCTGCTCCTGTAAAGAAGAAGACGATAAGACAGAGGAGATGGTTGTAGAAGAGTTGCTTATGAAAACCAGCTACAAAGATGTGTAAATACTAACCACGAAGAGAGTTGGAGTTTGGACTGAGGAATCCACCTCCACCCTTCAAGACCGCTTTGAGGTCACACACTGGGCCGTTTTCGCAGAGTCGACAGACCTGAATGGTCACACAGCTGCAGTACGGGCCATTTCTGCACTGACAATGTGACGGAGACTAAAGCGGGTAAAGTGTTCCTCAATCAGAAACTGTGGCTCAACAGTGAGGTAAAGACCCTGCTCAAGGAGCGGGACACTGCCTTCGGAGATGGAGACACACTGAGCTACACTGTTGTATGGAGTAATCTGTGGAGGATGTAGCGTTAACCACCGATGGATGTCCTTACAGTTAAGAATAAGAACAAGAATCCTTTATTGTCACAAGACACTGTTTCCAATATCATTGAAAAATGTGAAAATTTATTTGAAATTCCTTACAACAAGCGGGTGGGTGCATTCTGTTGTTACCGCAATTGCAAGAAATTCTTTTGAGAAAACCCCACCATTTGCAATTTTCCTCTTGCAGTTCCGGATGAGGGAATCTGTATAGTGAGGTTAATCACTACGGGATACAACCTTTTTTACTCAGGTCGTGGTTTCTGTTGGGCCCTCAGAAAAGGGCTTGTCCCAAGGAGTTTTAAACTTACTCCTTGGAGGGAATACTGACAGTGTTACCCATGTCATACTCAACACCTCGCTTGATGGTGTATAACTACAGTATTGTTACGCATGCCAGATAGGTCTTCACCCCTTCACACCTCACTAATTATACTCTGCCCTCTTATCCTAATACAATTAGCAGTTTGAAAGATCCTTCCCTTTATGGTAGGTCACTCCATAAAGATGTGCATTTGTAATTTTATTACATTAGTTGAAGGTGGACAACACTAAGTTACCTTTGAGTTTACTAGATTTAACTGTAAATCCCAAACACAGTGCAATGCAACTTTTGCTCCAGGTGCCAACGTAAGCTACTCCTCGGGTAAGGCGTCTTTTCCTAGTGCGAGGGACTGTGCTCTCTGTCCCTTGTCTCTTCCCGTCGAAGTTCTTGGCGACTACAGTTTCTCAGACCAATTCGCAGTAAACTGCCATGTGTGAAGCCGATGACGAAGAGCCGATGTGGAATTGACTGTGTGAGTCAGGTAATTGTTTTATTTAGGGAAGGTAGTAGGAAGAGAAGGTGTGAAGAGTTAGGGATAGATTGTTTCAGGGGAAAGACCCTGCAAGCTTACAGGGTGTGTATTCAGATATAAGAGGAGCACCAAAGTTCTCGTTTGGCCTTTGGGGTCTAGGTTAGGTCTCTTATTTCACAAATGGAGCCCAGTAGGCAAAGGGGAAAAGATACAGTATAAGAAACCAAATCACAGTAAGAGAGAAAAATTAGAGTTTAAGATGGTAAAAACAGTGTTCACTACTCTGGATGCTACAGGCACACAGCACACGAGACAAACACAAACTGTACAGAACACAGGCGTCCCGAAAGTATGGTACTCTGAACAGTACAGACACACAGCACACAAGACAAACACAAACTACAGAGCACAGGCGTCCCATAAGTATAGCACTTGGTGAAGTTCGCCGACAATCTCACCACTGAAGGACAGATTAAGAACAATGACGAGTCAGCCTACAGGTTGGAGGTCAAAACAACCTGGACCTCAATACATCCAAGACGAAAGAACAGATTGTGGACTACGTGAAGTCGGTGTTCCCCACTCTCTCCATTAGAGGAGAGGAGATGGAGAGAGTGGAGAGCTTCAAGTTCCTTGGAGGCCCATCAGAGTCTTCTCTCTCTCAAATAATAACATTAATACCAAACATAGCTTTTTCCACCAGGCCCTCAGAGCCATCACCCCTTCCCTACTCATCCCGCCTGACGCTGACTGACACCACACACACACACAGAGCCATCATTTGCACTACTGCAATGGTCATTTGATGTGTGATAATCACCTCAGACCACAGTTTTTGTACAGTTCTTTTGATGCTTACCATGGTATTGCTGTTACTGCGGCTATTGCTATCATGTAGAGGTGCCAAACGTATTTTCACAATGATGTTGGAAACCAGGTCATAGTGACAACAAAAGATTCTATTCTATTCTATTCTACTACTCCTCATTGATCAAGGAAAATAAAAATAACCCAAGATTCTTTACAACACCTTGTCGAGGCAGACGTGGTGTCATGTATCGACTAACAATCGTGTGACTACCAAGAGAGCGATGATTTATTTGAGGAACTTCCGTCAGGTGTCGGAATGCATCGCAGCACTGAGAGACCATGGGTGAACGTCACAAATGACATCTACACTGCTTTGGATAAAGGTCTTCCTTCTGTGCTTGTTCCTCTAGATCTCAGTGCTGCATTTGACACCATCAACTACTGTATCAGATCCTTCCACAGAGGCTAGTAGATGTAATCAACATCAAAGGAACTGCTTTTATATGGTTTACGTTATATTATGAGACAGATTTCAGTTTGTACATGTAAACAACGTGTCCTCTGTGCACACGAGGGTTAGGCATGGAGTTCTGCAGAGCTCCATTCTTGGACCAATTCTGTTCACCCTGCATATGCTTCCATGAGGTGGTATCATAGGAAAACACTGTCATCTCTCATTCTTATGCTGTCAATACACAACTGTATGTATCAGTGAAGCCTGAGGAAACCAATCATCAAGCTAAACTTCAGGCATGCCTCGGGGCAGGGTGTCAAACTCATTTTCACCAAGGGCCACATCAGCAAGGCAGTGGCCCTCAAGGAGCCAGGCCAGATGTCAATGGCAGTTATTAAGGGCGTATAGTTTAATTCAATGTAAAATGCTTTTTTTCTATTATCATGCTACACATCTGACCCATTTCACTGGGGGCATGCTGGCCAAATGCAGCCCACTTGAAATTTTTAATGGTCCGTGAGAGATGTGTGTGATATGACAAAAACTGGTGCAGACCTGCACACACAACAAACACCCCTAACCCTCCCTCTCTCCTCCCCCACCCCACAGAGGACCTCTCGCAGACTTGCGTGCATCCTCCTCCCCCGTTGACGACTTTTCACAGCAGACTGGTCATGGACTTGCGTCTGCCCGATCCACCCCCCCCAGACCCACCAATGATGCAGCGGAACCCATTTGTCCCGTGGACCTAGAACTAGACACTTTTGGTATATCAAAAGTCAAACACTCAGAAATTCACTTTGCAATGATATAGCTACTTTGTATTGCACACATGAAACAAATGTCAAGAACTGCCTTCTTTTACTTGCATAATATCGCTGAGGTTTGGCACATGCTGTCTTTGAGGGTTGCTGAAAAAAGTTTATGCTTTTGTTACTTCCAGGCTTGATTACTGTAGTATTGACAGGAAGTAAGGAAAGAGACCACATCTCTGTTCGCTTCTCTGCAGTGGCTACATATAAAATCAAGAATAGAATTTAGAATCCTCCTCCTCACCTACAGGGCTCTCTCAGTTGGCTGCCCATCTGCAGCCTGGCCTGCCCGAGTTTTCCTCGCCTCTGTTGCTAATGGGGGATATGATGGGTCTCTGTGTGCTCATCTTGTCGAATTTGAATGTTTAAATATTGAGGAGCATCACTTGCTCCATGTTTGAAAGCGCCTTGAGTTACTTCTGTAATGATCTGGCCTTATACAAACAAAATTGAATTGAATTGAATTGAATTGAATTGAACTTCCACTTTGTTAGAGTGCATGTAACCTGATGGCAATCATGTCTTGATATGGACATGTGGCTTGTATTTGGACGCTGACAAATAGACTGCACGTAATGGATGACCTAATTGGAGGTATATGTGCTGTTAAATGGACAAAGCTGGCAGTGCTCATATCTAGTATGACATACAACAGACAGGTCTGGGAAGTGCTGACAAGGAAAGTTAGTAATAAGGTAAACAGAAAGAGAGAACTTTGCCTCTCTCTTCAAAAATGCAATTTTGTTTTGTTTATTCTCTATGTTTCCATAAATCCCCACTGCAGAGGCACTCCTTTAAGCAAAGGATGGACATTTTCCACACATGCAAAAAGATGTGTTCTTAGTAGTATCACCCTTTTTAATTATTTCAGTCCAAGCTAGGTAGTAATAGAATTCAATTTTATTGTTATGTAGCAAAGTATTCATAAATTACAAAATAGTTTAAATACTTAGCCTTTACATACCTATAAACATCTAATACTGTACGTGCTGTCTATGGACAAAACTGAATTGATCCTAGCCTTACAACCTCCGAACTGAGGGTGGCGTCACCCCCCTTGTTTCTTTGCTTACGAAGTAGAAGCAGGAAGCACTACACCTCAAACACGTTTTCATGTTTTCACAGCATGTCTAGATGAAATCTCACGAGGTAGAGACAACTGCAGCCATGGAAAACCCGCCAACGAAAGTAACGGAACCGAGCCGTTCCACGGTTATTCTTCAACAGAACCGTGATTTCCTCGACTTCTTTTGGGACATAGCCAAGCCGGACCAAGACGTACGACTTAAAGCGGTCGAAGGCCTCATTGGGTATTTGAAAAGTAACGACGAGGTGTGACACTCCATTATTTACTCATCTGTCAGTTATTCTGTGTGTTTGAAAAAAGAATATATATATAATTCTTCGTCAGAATTCTAGGCCATTTTTCTACGGGCATCAGGGTCGCGAGTTGAACCGATCTAACCACGAGAGCGCTGCTGCGAACCTGTGCATGCAAACGTCCATGCGCCTTTCGCTCTCTTTGTAAATAACTATGTGCATGAGCCATGTACATACATCCCTCGACAACGTGAAGCCTTTGCGCACGGGCATTTTCATCCCATCAAATCTTGCCGGCGTTGAAAAGCGCGCGGGCCAGATATCCCTGCTTTACTTGTAGTTTTGATCGTTTTGCTTTACAGTTTGTATGTATTTCTCTTATTCATTTACATGATGTGTTTTTCACAGTAATGAAATTGTTATATGTGAGTTCAACTTTTATTTGAGGTTTCAATCAATGACATATGTAGATAGGCATATATGTATATGCTTGTCCGTATATATGCAGATGTACAGCATGTATGTATCTGTGTGCATGCATTATACAGCATGTTTGTCATGACATATTGCTGTGTTTTCCTAAGGTTGATAAATTCAACTATACCATCAAGAGGCTGGTGGATGGTCTTGCACACACAAGGGAAACTGCACGACCCGGATTTAGTTTGGCTCTTGGACAGGTTAGTTGGCACATATCTGGAGTCACTATATACTCTTGATTTACTGCATTCACTTGGATTTCCAGCATGTAATTGCTTTTAGTGAGTATTTACCGTATTGAACTGAATATGAGATGACCCCATTGATTACAAAATCTTGTTTAATCAAACAGAACATTTTATGTGAAAATTCAAATAAAACATAGGTAGTATATACAAAAAGATACAGACTGTTGTTTATAACAGAATAAGTGCAGTATCTAGTTCATCCGACATTGCCTGGTTTGGGGAATTCAAGGAAGGGTTGCCTGCTGTTAAACATCAAATTCATATTGCATCCAGTGTCTTAATCTGAAAATCTCAGCGTTAACATCTGAATAAAACAGGCTGTTTTAACAAGGTGTTTAACAATGGCAAGGCTGCCACAAACTTGCTGCCTGTCACATTTTCCATAACTGAACAACCAGACTATAAAATTTGACGGGGAGGAATAATAAGACATGCTTTTGCGGTGGTCCTCACTGCAATGGCATGTCTGAAAACATCAGTAGGAAAATGTTATGGCCATTTAGGACTATCGATTCCTCACAAGCAGTGTCGTCTGTCTCTGGAGGAACAGGAGAGGGAGAGAGAGAGGGACACACACACTGGTTAAGGTGCCCAAAGCCTTGTCCTCGAAAATAAGACCCCACTTTTTCAAAGGGAATGTCCAGGGAAAAATCATTGTCTTGTATTCATAACAAATACTTTACAGAAAGTGCTACTTGACTTACTTAGAGTCTTGAAGCTCCCATTAAAGAAAATTCACGTTTCTCCTTATAAATAAAGAAGAAGAGGTGTTGCTAATGTAGTGTCTTGCAGTGTTGCTGACATTACAAGACACTCACACACACTGTTGACTTGACACACCAAGTGACAAGATATTGTTTTTCAGGTTCTGTTTGCTTTTGAAAGCATTTCTCTTCAGTCTGTATTGGATCAAATAAAAGTGAAGCACAACTTACAGACTGTAAAAAAGGTGAGTGTGTGTGAATCATCTGAAATATTTGAGTGATCTCTGAAAATCCCAATGTATGTTACATTTCACAGTGAACTTGTCATTTTTTTTTCACTTTGTTTTTCAGAAAATTGTCAGAAATGCTATGTTTGGCAATTTGTTCGGGGTCCTTGCCCTTCATCAGTCAGGCCGCCTCTTTAAGGTCTGTATCCTTTCCTAGAATGCTGAGATGATCAATGGGTCAGTTACTGTAACGTATTTGTGAATGTTGATAATATTAAAATCAATGATGTTGAGTTATGTTTACAAATGATTATGAATGGAAGCACAATCTGTGAAATACAATGTCTCTCTGCCCATTCTGAACAAAACATGTGGTAGTGTAATGTCATTGGTAGCTTGATAATGAAAGTGATGTGTGAAAACTCATTGTGCCGTGTGAAAAACAAAGAGGACAGATCACAGTACTACCTCATTCTGACCATGTCACTCCAGCAACATGTGTTCGTATTTGTAGGAGCCCCTTGCTGTACTGGGATGTGTGCAGCTGCTTCAGGGCCTTACCCAGCACAGACAGCATATGAAGGACCTTCCAAATAAGACCATGATGGACATTCTCACTGAGGTGATTTTCTTACGCAATCTTTCAAACTTCTACTGACTTGATTTTTCTCAATTGTTCGCTGTCTTCTGGCCTAAAATGTTGGAATGATTGGCTTAAATTCCAGCTGTCACTGCCTGACCAGAAAAACACAGTTAATATTCGGTATTGCTCTGAATATAAGACAATGTTTTTTCTCCGTAAATCCCCTTTGAAAATGTGGGGTCTTCTTATTTTAAGAGAATAGGGTTTGAACAACTTTGCCACCATCTCTGTCCTCTCAATCCCTTGCCCCAGTTCACCCCCTCGCCTGTCGCTTGACATCTGTGCAATGGGTGACAGCTCAGGTGCAATGACATTCTGTCACTCAGATTTCAAATTCAAATTCGAATTTCTGCAACGTTTCAAGCGAGCTGACACTTTTCACTCACTTCTCAGTATTTGACAAAGAAGAACCTCTTTTTTCAATCATATCAACTCACATCTTACATTTTCTCTACATGCGTAATGCATACTTCATACATGCATCGATGAATCATTTCTTGTGTATTTCACCCGTGACTGATGGTACACACACACACAGACAGCATCTACATGTGTACATGTATACAGTTCAATGGAGCAAAAATGTGTGATGGGCAGCTGCAATCAACTGTGTGTATGTGGTTTTCTTTCTCTCTCTCTTTTTCTTAATGGAGGCATTCGTTTGTCTTTTGTGGTGATGAGTGCCAGATTGTATGTAATAAGAAAACACCAACCCAACAGCCTTTTCACCTCTTTCCTGCAATCGCTTTCATCTCAAACTGAGATTAGTCCCACCATAATGGTTTTGTCAACAAATCTGATTGTGTTTAGCGGGAAACGCTGGCAAACAGTCAGGAGAAGAAAGGGCTCAGAGTCAGTGTTGATGTCACTGAAGGAGAGGTGCAAGCCAAGTCAAGGTGAGGGAGAAAGGGAGATTTTATGTGACCTTAGAACACATGAAAAGAAGATTCAAGAGGCCAGTGCAAAGGATAGATGGAGGATTTAGGACACTGATTCTTGATTATTTTGATCTTGTAGTGGCATCATGAAAGTGTAGTAATTTAAATCACGAATCAGACCACAGACAAAGTATTTATTTACAAGGGAAGCGCAATCGAGGAGCACAACAGGAGTTCGAACACTGTAACACTGTCTGATTCTGGTCCACACAAGTACAATTTGATTGATTGCTCTATAGGCATCAAGACACACCCAAAAGAAGCAGCAATAACATGAAGTATCTACTGCTTCAGTTATGTGTGTCGCCATTGTGAACTGCAAATTGGGCTCAAGATTAAAGAGCAGATAGGAATTTCAGTTGACCTAAACAGCCACCCCGATGTTGAAAGTTGAACTACATTGGCATTTTGATGTGTGTTGTCCCAGATTCCTGAGGATGTGTTTGAGGAGGTTCTGCTGAGTGCATTGCAGAATGACCTGGCCTCAGCCTTTCAGACTCCAGAGCATCTGCAGCTCCTGCTTGTGGCGTTGCGGCACTTCCCCCATACACTGAGCCCCAAGAAATTGAAGAAGCTGCTGGGCTCTGCAACCATCATCAACTCTCATAACATTCCAAAGTAAGTATTAAGTAAGAAAACCATGGAGGTTTGTGGGACACCTTCGTTAATTTGTTAAGGCATCAGCGGGGTGGGGAGCAGGAGGAGGCTCGCTGGTCCGCAAGCAGTCCTCTTTGAGGCATGACCAGAGGGCTAACAAATAAGCAGTCCTCCTGGAGGACACCTTGTGTTTACTACTACTACTAGTACTGTGATCTTGTGTTGAGGACACCAAAGTTTGTTGCTAGAGGACCTTACCCACCTGATGAAACTTTTGCCCTCTGCCTTCTGCTCCTGTGCATCCCAGAACAATGCCAAAATCCAACAAAATACACAGCAAAACCGAAAAGAGTCACCCGGTTCAGAATTTCTGAATGTAGACTCGCAGACTAGAACCACTTTGCGAGCTACGAGAAAACTAAAGCACAGGAAAACCAAGTTGTGTCATTTGACAGATTAACAGAGGTGTTAAAGATGGCGGCCCTTTCGGTGAAGAAGGAGCGAATCCTCCCTGTGGTTGCTTTTGACTTGCTGATGCTCTCCCTGAGGGAGGACAGTTTCCTACTCTTTTGGGAGAATGCCATCATCGGAGGCCTGTTGAAGGAGCAGCAAGGGCCAACTTCGTAAGTCAACACAATGGTTTGCAGAGTCTGTTGTGAACATCCTTTCTGTTCAGGTCCAACAAAAGCTCATATAACATACTGTTTGCATGCAAAGCCGTCTGTGTAAGCAACATTCTCAAATTCTAACTGAGAAGAGACCCTTGTTTGTAACAGCTGAGAGGTCCACGCCTTACATGGCTCTCAAGCCACTATTGGTTGCATGCAATATGCAGCACAAAAACAAAAGCTAATGGGTGGGACATGATGAAGTAAGCAATAGCTCAGAATAGCTCAGAATAGAAAATTTGGAGTTGATCTTAATTCCATTTACTTTGCAGTTCCCATCACCTCTTTTCGCACATGACATTGTCCACAATACAAACGCAAAGCAGAGGCAGTGATTTGTGAACTATGAATTACTTGCGTTGTTTATGTCCAGCTACCTGTGCCTCCGCCTGCTGGGCAGTGCCCTGCCACTTCTGTCTGTGGACCAGCTGAAAGTGGTGTTGAAAGGGGAAGTGATGATGCATTACGGGCAACATGTGGTATCTGCCCAGGTTAGTGCATTTATCTTGTGCCTTAATGTCACCATGAGTCAGTAGGTTACTGTATGGCTCAGAATATAAGACAATGTTTCCCTTGAAATTCCCCTTTGAAAAAGTGGGGTCGTTTTATTTTTGTGGACTAGGCTTTGATCAGTTTCAGGTTCAGTTTCAGGATAATTTGCGTAGAAAATACACTGAGTGGCTACTGATTGGTGATCGTGGCCTTAGTCCGACGTGAAAAATCAAGAAGCCTACAGTATGTTTGCTTAGCGAGTGGGATACTGGACAGGGGGATGCACTGAGTTTGGGTGTGAAGGACCTCAAGGAGGATGGTGAGAGTGATCCTAGAGAGCCAGAGGATGCTGCTGGTGAGGGATAGATAATCTTAGATGACAGGGAGAAAAGGTTTAACCGTTACCACTGATGATTTGTGTAGCTAGAGGTCCTTGTGATTATTCCCCCAGATTTTATCAATGTTTTTCCAGGATTTTCAAATATAATCTTCTGCATCATGAGACAAGATTTTGTTATCAAAAAGCCTTTTGTCCAAAAATCTGTCTTGGGAAAAGAGGGTCGTCCTATATGTGGAATTGTCGATATTTGGGTAAATATGGTTTTTGAGCTGACAATTCAGTAGCAAATGTAGGTTGTACAGTAGTTTCACCACAAAATTTACACTAAGCGCAAGTTTTGATATACAGTAATCCCTCATATCGGGGGTGTCTTGTTCCAGAACCACCCACGATAGGTGAAAAGTAGAGACAGTATAGCTTGAATGTCAGAGGTACACCACTGTATTGTATCTTTATTTCTAATAATTCATTTCTGACTTTTCAGAAATCATCCAGTTTTATGAAAATTCAGATTTCGACCAGCCGCAGGTGACCCTTTTCCATCAGCAGCTGCTGAATCTTAAATTCCCTTATTTTGTCTCCTTTCCAGAAACCTGACCGGTTCAAACTGGCTCCGGAGATGGACACCTTTGTGTCTGACTTCCTCCAGGGCTGCCAGGAGCCTGATAAACAGCTGGAGGTGGTGGTGGGCTTTTCCTCCCTGACCAATAGAGGGTATCCTGTGGTGCCTTCAGCATGGAGGGTGGTACAGCACCTCCAGCCAGCAGCACTGCAGGATTTTGTTGTGTGGCTGAAGGACATGTTTCTCCATCCCCGGCCTGACCAGCTGCTGAACTTTAGTACACAGAAGCAAAGAGACAGCCTGGAAGAAGATGAACCGTAAGCATAATAATGCTATTAAAGTTAACACAATCTCTGTCTTCCCTGTTAATCTAAACTGTGGTCCTGGAATAGTGCAACATTGCATGTCTCTCTGAATTACCTGGTTGGAGCCTCCAAGCTTGTATGTGGACGACTAGAGGTTTTTCCCTCAGAAAATGTACAGTTTTGCTGTACACCTCACGGCGCAACCCGGACACGTCGTCAATTAACGACCTGGCGTCATCGGGTGTTTTTGGTCTTATCTTCAGACACCCTCTTTCAGGCAACCCAGCTGGAGGTGATCAGCCCCCAACTCATGTCCAGGTAGCTAGCTGTGCCACTCATCCCCTCTCTTCATCCGGAGCCACCAGGAAGCCTTCTCTGAGACTCTTGGTGGCTCGTCGTCTTTGCTGCCCACAGACACCCAAGAGCCCTAGGACACAATGTGACGATCGTCCTGCAAAGGCCCTGCAGCTGACTTCGTGGGCTTTGTGGGTTGATGTGATTTGCTGGAACTGATGCTGATGGTATCTGCCACAGCTTGTAGGACCTGGTGGTGGCGCCAATGGCACCGCCGCTCCCCCAAGGCCTTAGAACAGCAGTTAAGGATATGCGCTTGAGCAGTGTTTCCCAACCTTTTTTCAGCCATGGCGCATTATGGCCTTGTAAAGAGTTCCACGTCGCGGGGGTTGGGGGTGCGCGCAACAATATTATTCGCTCGGGGTGAGGGGTTGGGGGGTTCACTTGACTACTTTGTCTGCGGCACATCTTAAGACTTCTCAGCGTGCCGCAGCACAGCGGTTGAAAAACACTGCTCTAGAGATCCCTTCTTCTGGGAGAGTCGACATGCAGGGGACTCCCTTAGGCCCCAGGTAAACAGATTGGCAGGGTTCAGGAGGGTGTCACAAACAGACTGGACCAAGAACTTGACCTGGAGCGGGTCCGATCTCAACAGATCAGTCCATGAGATATTGCGGCCGGTAGTGTTTTACACTTGGTCCAGGCTCCCTCCTCGCCCATGCCCACCATCCTGCTGAGGCTGATTTCCTCCTCATCAGCCGGCACCTTGGCCTGGATGAGTGCCCACCTTTCCTTAACCATGGCTCTGCCGCTTTCAAAGGTGTAGGGATGCATTCGAGGCCAGCCCACCCAACAGCCACCGTCCCCAGCAGGGCCTTGTGGCGCAGTCTTGCTTCAGCCCACCCGGTGGCTTTCTGGGCACGCCACTTCCTACCTGTTCTGAACTCCACTTTGGAGACTTTGCTGTCAGCAGAGTCTCTGAACAGCAGGACTCACTTTGGTCACCTTGAAGTCCTCCACTAGATTGCTGAATGGCATCTGCAGCATGGTGTTAAGTCTGTAGAGGGCGATGCTGCTAAGACACCGCGGCAGGCCCAGCCATCTACGCAGGAAATGGTTGATCTCCCGTTCAAAGTTCTCCATCGTGGAAATGGAACTTTGTACGCCAGAGGAGTCTAGGAATGCCTGAGTGATGATGAGTGATGATGCCTTTCTCGAGACGATGCCAAGCCGATGTACGCGACCCAGAGGAAACCCTCAGACAGAAGTTGTTGTGGTAGTCGAGAATAAGATTTTGGATCTTCTGCTGGACATGAAATTTCGTCAGGGTCACTTCCACCAGCTTGTGCGGGATTGAGGCATAAGCGTTAGCCAGGTCTAGCCAAAGCACTGCTAGGTCACCGTTTCCCTCACGCCGACCTGATGACCTCTTCCACCTCCTTGAGTGTGGGTTCTTTGATGTTGAAGGGGATGGAAGGTTTGGATTGGGAAATGAGGGTGTCGCACTGGCTTGTTCCCTCCCACTGTCACTGTAGGTGTTTTTCAAGAGGCGGTCGATCTCCTCTACAGGACAGGTGAGGCTGCCACTACGTTTCTGCCCCAGCAGCTTCCTCGTGAATACAAATGGATTTGAAACGAAGGCACTGTGTCTCCAGGCCTTCTCTTTCCCCCTCTTCCTGTGCCACTCTGCACGCCGTAGTTGTAAGCCTCCCTAGCACCATGTCTCATAATTCTGCCAGTGCCTCCTTCTGCTCTTTAATGGCTGGCCAGTACTGGCTCCTCAAAGTCCTCAACTCTTTCCTGAGTCGGCCGATTTTTCCTTCTCTGTGGTTTGGGACTGGTGCTGTTGGTGCCTTAGTGTGTTGCACCTTGACACCAAACCTCTCTGCTACAATGGTAATTAAGAGAGTGCTCATCATCTGGAGTCTCCTGCCCACGTCTCTGTTCGTCGATGCTTCAAGGGCTGCGTCCACGTCTTCGTCAAAGTGGCACCATACTGTCTCTTGGTTGGCAGCAGGCCACAAAACCCAACGCTGTTCTGGTCTACTCGGGGGAAGTGCTTGTGGTGGCTGGAGGTTCTCGGCACTGTGGGGTGAATCTTGGCCCAGCTCCTCCTCTGTCTCACCAGGGGCCTCATTTATCAACCGTGCGTGCGCACGTAAAAGTGCGCAAGTAGCGCGTACGCACATTCTAAGACAAAGTATGACATTTACCAATTCGAACGTGTGCGTAGAAACGTGTGTAAATTTATGCCTCTGACCATTCGTAAGCACAACATCCAGTGGTAGAACAGTGAAACTACAAATAGAGCCCATACAGAGTGTTGAGCGATCTCAAACTCCTCACCGGTTCCTGTTCCCTCTAATGAATGAATGAATGAATAAATGAGGGAGGGAGGGGAGGAAAGAATTTTTTGCAATTAGAAGCAGATGCGTTGAATAATTGGTGTGACAAGCTATAAAAAGCAGCTGTGACAGAACCCGCTATAAACACTTTAAACGCACCATGGCCTGGCTGGCGCTGCTTGAGGATTTAGAGCACTGTGCGCTACGCTGGGAGCGCGTTTTCAGAGAGCACGCAGATGTGTTGGCGGAGAGCACAGAGTTCCTCCTGGGCAGGTACCGCTTCCCAAAACATATACTGATGGATCTGTGCTGTGATCTCCACCCTATGTTGAAGCGGAGACAAAATGCTCCAAAGCTATCCCTCTGCAAATTCAGGTTGTGTCCATCCTGGGATTCTCGGCCACCGGGACGTTCCAACGGAAGATAGGAGACATATGCGGCATCTCACAGCCAACGGTTGCTAAAATCACGCCAACGGTGTTAGAGGCAATCATTTCTTTAGCCCCGGACTACATTCAATTCCCGTTTGAACACCACCAACAAATAGAAATCAAGCAGGGATTTCATGCCATCGCCGGCGCCAACATCATAGGTGCGATAGATTGTACACATGTCGCTCTCAGGGCACCATCACATAATGAATTTGACAACGTCAACAGGAATGGATTTCATTCTGTGAATGCACAAATAATTAGCGGTTCCAGTACGACCCTTTTGAACGTTGGTGCCCGGTGGCCCTGAGGAACACATGACTTGTTTATTTTGCGAAACAGCTGTGTGGATGAGCACCTCCAGTACAAGATGTTTTTCTTCTGTGGGCTGCAACAAGCTTTTTAGCAGGGATCTTGATGTTGAACCTTTTTTTTTTTTTTTTTTTTATTGCCACCGATCCCTCGGGCGACCCAATAGCGTTTACGGCTGTTGCCACCCTCTCCCAAGCTGCAGTTTTGGTTATTGAAAACATATTTGAATTTAGCGTCCCAAACAATTGTTGCTGGTGGTCCTCTACTTCGCTGAAAAGAATCTGTGCCTGAAAAGTTATTCCTCTTTGCCTTTTTCTCCATGTTGCCGGTTTGGAGGAGAATATTCAGTGGCTTTCTTATAAGGGCATTGTCCCTACCATATATGGTCAATTGAGGGCGTTTCTTCAATCAAATGACCCCAAATGTGCGGCAGTTGCGCACAGGTGACTTATCATCGCAGATTGCGCAGGTGTGCGCGTGCGACCGGCTTATGCACGTTTAGTAACTGCAGATTTTTTGTTCTTTTGGCTCGTCTACACGATCGAAAATAGAAGCTTTTCTGAGCACAGTTAGTAAATGAGGCCCCAGGTGCAGTAGTAGTAGTAGGTACAGACACTGTGCGTTTCACCACTTGCGTCCTCAACCAGTCCATCTTGGTCTGATGGATTTTTAGACCCCTCGTGTGCTTGCAAACCTTGCCACATCAGTAGACAGTGTTTGTAGTCATTATTCTGTTAGCATGGGTCATTTCCAGTGTATCCATCCGAATGGGGTGCTCACCGCCCCTCCCCCCCCACTCGGATACCCCTGCGGGTATATCTTCTCAGGGTTCTTCGTAGCAAGCTTGTGGGTGCTTCCTCTCAGAGGCCACAGGTTTGGCAGCTAACCCTCCCTGCTCCGGTTGCCGACTCTCCGGGCTGTTCAGTCTCTCCAGTCGTCACCGCCCTATTTGCAGTTGTCAACCAGTCTTTCCTGGAAGATAATGGTGTCGCCATAATGAGTCAGTTTTGCAATACACCTCATGTTGCAACCTGGACACGTCGTCATCGAAGGACCTACATAATTTGGCCATTTGTGGAGGCTCCTGAAGTCCTGAGGTAGTTCACATACAATATGATCGACCTTTGTGATATAAAGACCAAGGAGAGGTAGTGATGTAGTGCAGTCCATTTTGGGTAGGGCTGGGTATTGGTAAGAAACTCATGATACGATTCAGTTTTGATTCTTCCAAGTTTCGATTCGATTATCGATTCAGTTTTGATTTGAATGCTTCAATTTCTATCAGTAAGAAGTAGAAATACAGAAACAATAAATAGTGCCAGTTGGCAGTTTTTAATTTCCATGCATCGATTCCTCAATATTTTTACCCTCCCCTAATACTTGGTGCGGGAAATCTAGCAGGCAAAACAGTGAGGACACAAAAACACACAAGGAAAATTCGGTATGGCTCCATTGTTTGTTTCAGTTATGAAACCTCAGCCCGCTGATGAATATAGACCTCCTGTTTTTGTCCTAGTCGGTCGATAAACTGGATTCTCCCCCTCATCCGTCTGTTTTCTCATTTTGATGAGTGTTAATCCCTGGCAATGCCCCCCTAGAACAGAACCTGGTGCAACTTTGTGAGGTTGCCTGTGTGATTTGGTTTGGTTGTCAAAGAGTGCAGTGTGAAGGGAAGCTGAACCATCTGAAAAGCATAACCCTGACTGTCCTAATGAATCAAGGTATCCTGATTCAGAGACACAGTTACAAATACTCATCAGAAGTGACATCAGTGGGCTACACTCTGACCAAAGGTTGCATAGGAATATGTAATCGGTATCTCGCTGGGAGACTGTGATTGTAGCCCTATTCTAGAAACATCATACCATATTGACCCATTTATAAGACGATCATGCATATAAGACCAACCTGCCTTTTTCTTCCTGTCATTTGAGACTGTCTATTGCCCACAAGCAGTGTCCTCTGGCGCTCTGGGACTCTGACTATCCAGGGGATTTCCAGGGAAAAAACATTGTCTTATATTCAGAACAATACGATACACTTCAGCCGACACTCTAATGACTCATCCGTGGATGCTGTGTGATTGAAAATAGCTTGGAAAGAGCTGCATGCATGATGCCACATATTCTTACACAGATATGTAAGCATCATGGATTAATGAAAAAGTAGAAGATAGAAGTTTCCCTTTTCTTTTTCTAAGGGTGGTGGACGATATAGTACGTCTGAGAAAGTGGATTGTTGCTCGGCTCTCATCAATCATCAGCAACCACCAAACGAAAAAGACGGAGGATCTCGTCCTGGATGTGGCCAGGTCAGTTTTCTGACACCTCAGTGTATTATGTATTCGTTGTTTAAGTGAAACTGCGAAAATGTTGTCCTCTAGGTTTCTCTTTTTTCATGCTTTCTTTGATACCAAGAAAGCTACCTCAGACATCAAGGAGACAAAGGGGAGACTTTCTGTACCACTGGATGTCCAAATAAGAGCCGTCATCATCAATTCCTTCTTCGGGTAAGAGCTTTAATTTGTACTGCTTTCCATTGCTGAAAAATTATGAGACCAATGACAAGTTTCCATTAGCATCCGCTATTTCCCGGCACAGAGCGAGTGCACGTTTTGATCATAAAGCTGATCAGCCTGACACTGTACCCACATGCTGCGATTACAAATAACCAAATTATTAGCCTGTAACATATATTGTGCATCCCAGCCTAAGGAGGCACCAACATTTAAGTGCAATGAGAGCTTCCGTGTGTTTGTCTGGTAGGCTCCTCCCATACATGCACCACATGCCAATTGCAGAGGAAACTGCAACAGAGGCCACTCACCAAAGGCAGGTCCAGGGTGTTGAAGCCAATAGCGCGAAATGGATATATCAATTGGTTCAGTACGCGCAACTCTTGCTTAGTCAGCCTGAGTATGTCCAGTGTGCTCAACCCCTCAGACCGGAAGAGAGACAGGCATGGGAGAGGTAGGTAAATGGCAATTGACATGATGATCAGATCACGGAATGGTAGTACCCAGAAACATTCACAGACCTGGTTTGTCTACTCCTCTCTGGAGTGCTGAGTGAATGCACTGAATAGTACAGAAATGCAATGCTATTGCATATGCATTTATCTAGCTTCCCTACAATGTAATTTCTGTGATGATTTGAACTAGATTACTGAAAGTGACTGGAATTTGAAATCGGTGGTGGACAAGATGCACCCGTAATCTGGGGAGAGAATCTTGGAAATAGTCGTAGAAGTAGTAGAGTTTTTTGGGGAATCGCCTGTAGAATCAAGCTACAATAAACTGGAAATGTTATCATTTATTATGTTTTTGATTTGTTACCATTTATTATGTTTTTGATTTGTTACAAGTGCTGAGACATAAGATCTGTTGGATGCAATAGGAGAGGTTGTTCTAATTTGCGATATTCTTTTTCGAGACAGTACTGGTTAAGATGTGTATCACTGTTAATTCACCAGCATGCTGGAATCAGTGGCAAGTCTAAAGAAGACAAAAAAAGGCCGACAAGCAGAGATGAACTCCTTGCGGCAGCTATTCCTATTGGTCGGCATACATCTGTTCAAGGTAAATCGTGTTTTCGTTTTTATTCAACAGCACACATGGGAAACGGCATAAATCCCAAAAATTTAATTGTATCAATGACAGATGTCACTACAATTGGAAATTTTAATGTTTCATTTATTGTCGGATCACTCTGGGTTTGGTACGTCTGTCACACACTGATTAAGCTTCTACTGGATTTGCACAATACAGTCAGCGGAGTCTTTGAAGGCAAATAGGGGTCTCAGCCCTATTATTTGTAAAGAGTCCTCTAAATGTTCCATTTCTGTAAAAAAGGCCCCCGAGGAGATGGTGGACATTGTGAATGACCTCCGAAGTTGTGTGGATGTAGCACTCAAGAAGACTGAGAAGAAAATGGAAAAACAAGGTGGGACATATCTGCGAGTTCTGCACCACCATGGGTTGAGTAATCATTGATGTCTTAGAAATCAGTTTTTGGTGTCAAGCCTGTTGTTTGTGTCTCGCAGCCACACCGCAGGAGGATGAACCAGAGTGGGTAGAGGTTATGGTGGATATTTTGCTATCTCTCCTCTCCCAGCCTAGCCGACACATTCGGCAAGTGTGTAAATTGGTCTTCTCCTCCATCTGCCCACATGTGAATGCTGCAGCCCTCAGTGCCATTTTGGATGTAAGTATTGCATTATGTCTGGTGCTGATGCAATATCAACCAAATACAGAGTCAGAGATGGCAATAATGGGTTACAAAAAACTGATTGAAAATCGTCAGATTTTCAACTGAATCAGGACCATTTTGCACCGCTGAATCCAAAAAATTGTGCAAATTGATTCAGAAAAATCCAATCTTCTGACAAAAATGATTGCCTAGATTTTGTAAAAATTTTTGTTGGATGGGTGTAAGGACAGAAAAAATTGTTTTCTAACAGCACATATTCATCAAATGGAGGAATTTTTGTCACTCATGTCAGGAAGTTCTCAAAAGATAGATAGTGGAATTTCATCATAGTGAGACACACGACGACGTGCTGATTCAAGATCAGGATTCTTGAGGCTGCTTTGGTTCTCTCTGTTCATCCCAGTCACATCAGTAGTTCACAAGTAGCACTCAGTGACATGGTTTGTAGACCAAACCCTGGGAATTCCAAACTTCGAACAACAGCTCTTGGGTGGCGGCAGTTGCTCAATCGGTAAGGGATCTTGCTTGGGACTGGAGGGTGGCCGGCTTAAGACCCGATGATGACACAAGCGACTGGAGTTTGGACTGTTGGCTGGAGGGACAGCAGTTTGCCTCCTGAGGTGCCAGTGATTAAGGCACCAAACCCCCAACCAGCAAAGGGGTGCTTTCAGAGGGGGCTTCCCCATCACTCTTGGTACCCTCCCTCACTGCATGACATGGTGTGCATCCTTCTATGTGTGTATTTGTTAGGTAAAACCAATTTCCTCCTCAGGGGATTAATAAAGGGTACCTTGTAATAAAGTGTACCTGTCAGAATTCGTCAATTGCAAGAAATTTCACGACGTGAGAAGTACCCGTACATGTACGCAAAAAGGTCAAAAAACAAATGTGTAGTTTAGTTCAGAAAGTTGACCTGATTGAGCAAAACCACTGTCATTTTTTAATTCAGCACATCGAAATTTCTCTATATCAGCTAAAAAACGTCAACAGTAAATTTGGTGTTAATGAGAGACTCGAAATAGGATACCTATCCCCTGACGGTTTGTGTTTCATTAACTGATTTTTAAGGAATGACAACACAAATTTCAAAGATTATTAAGTTAAGGGAATGTGAGATACTAGTGGTATGTCACTAACTAAACCAAATCTATTGACTTGATTTTTAACATGGCCGATGGGAATTAAATCTCAGTAAGATGCCTTTTTTTGTGCATTGAAGTTAATTGTAGCCCACTTAGTTTTTTGTGCCAAAAGGGCCGGGTTTTTTGCCGTTGCATTACAAACATCAATCAAACATATCTGAATTTGCACACATATTCAAAAGGTGAACAAAATACTAATATCACTGTCAAGGGAACACCACATACTTGCATGTTTGCAACTTCACTGAAACCTAATTTGAGCATCTCCTAGGGTATAGAGCAGATTCCAGTCTGACTTTCTCCTAAAATAATTTCACATGTTCATTGTTGCCACACTGACGACCATGCGAGGGCATTCCAGTCTTGTGTATCTACTTCTGTACTCTTACACCACAGACAATTTAAAATGTCAACATTACAGTAATTTAAAACATGTCTGAGAGACTCAACAAATATACTCAGAAAAGAAAATTGTATTCTGCAGATTACAACTGCAAGTGTCACGGCCTGCCAAGGACACAATACGCGGACAGCGATCCAATCAAAAAAAAATCCTAATTGTCCACTCGACCAAACACAAAGCTTACGGACTGACAGGATTATAAACAAAACTTTTTCATGTTGGTCAGGTGTAAACAACCAAACTGAAAATCACTCCCGTAATGGAGGAAACAACACCGTCCAACTAACCAACCAACAGACCATGATGCGCAAAACAGTGAGCTGAAAATCACTCCCTCTATGGAGGCAACAAAAACAAATTACGCTATGCAAAACAATAAATTGAAACTCACTCTTGCTGTGGAGGAAACAAAAAGCCACTGGAAATCAAAGTTATCGCATAAAACAGGAAAAGAGGAGACTTGGAGACAGGACAAAACCCCAAATTGACCTCACTGCTGCGTGACAGTACACAGTAAGATATGCAGCCGAGAACAGAAATCGAGTAGCAGAAAGAAAGTTTGGAGTGCATGAGGACCTTATTAGGCACTGGCGAAAGGCGGAGGTTATTCTTATTTCAATTAAGAGCTACTGTAATTTCCAAAGTACGTTTCACAGTTTTGACGTGGGTGCGACTTATACTTGGATGCAACATATATGTGAATTTATTAGGATATATAATATCATATGTTCGTTATTGTCACACTGACAACTGCGCGAGGACACTCTAGGCATGTGCATTAGTATCTTTTACCACTTCCGGTACCACTAGAATTTCAAAATTATAGTCATTTACGACTATTTCTGTATTGAAGCGCCACTTCTTCCCTCCCCCACAGTAGAGTAAGCAGCACTTCATCTATCTCGTTAGTTGGCAGAGATGCTCAGAAGCGACAGAGGATGGAGAATTGCATGTTACTGTAACTTACAAAATGAAATTGCCTCTCTTAGTCTCGGATTTTATGAATTAAATTTATCCCAAAAATACACCTCCTAGCACGGTGCCTCTTACAGTAGAAATTTTTTAATTCATTGTTATGCATTTTTAGGCTGGTGCGATTTGTGCTCATAGTCCGGAAAATACGATAATTGCGGGTTAAACGCTAAATGACCACAGCAAGAGGAAGAAGTTCACAAATGGCTGCTTGAACAAACTGCTGTCAGGAGAGGCTTGTCATTGGTGCAGTTACGTTACTAAGCCCAGGATATTGCCAAGGCGATGAATATGAATTACTTTGCAGGAGGACCCCCTTGGTGTTACTGCTTCATGTAACGCAACCACCTATCTATCAGAGCCACAACATTCTATTATATTATTACGTTTTGTCTGTCATTATTATGTTTGTTTGTTTTTTTGGCTGGTATGAGTTATAACCCGGAGCGACGTGTGGACCAGAAAATGCGGTATCTGTCCTTTAGCAGCTAATTTACATATTACAATAGACTTAAATGTACATTTATATTTTAATCTACATAATTAATCTACATCCTTTGTGGAATGAGATCATATCTAGGCCAAGGGGATGGCAACATGCCTTGGCTCACCAAATGTCATTTGCGTAGAATGTGAGACAGCAAATTTTCAGTTTAAACAAAATAAGTAACAGAACCTTACAGATGAGTGCTCCAATAATTGCAATAGTGTCTGAGATAGATAAGAGATAGATAATTTGTTTTCTTTGTTGCAGAATGAAGCATGGTGTTATTTGTAGGCTCTCTTTGACACGGCAATTGCTGACAGAGAGAGCTAGATTACCACCTGGCCCGCCACAACACATCACAGGATGTTGTCAGTGGCTGTGGGAACTAGTAGTTACTGACAGAAAGGATTTAGCTCTCTGAGTGCACTGGTGCATTATGTGTCCTCTCTTACTGGCGATATTTGGTATGTTTCAGTAACTTATTCTCTGCTAATATGAACAAATTTTAACACGCCTATGTCTATTTAGGTTCTTGATCCAGACAAGGATGATGAGGAGCGTGCAATGGTGGTTACTGACGATGGTGACTCAAACAAAACCCTGAAGAAGAATAAACTTGGAAAAGAAAGTGACAGTGATGACGACAACGATGATGCTGATGACGGCGACGACCACAACAATGACGACAGTGATAACATCGGTGAAGATATGGAGGTATGTTCTTATTGACCACCTTATCCAATAAGAATGGTACTGTATAAACATCAGTCACTTGGGCTTCACATCTGGCCATGGTTATGTTCCTAATAATTGTCCTGTCTCACTGCTTTGGCTTTGTAAGGAGGAGGAGTCCAGTGGGTCAGATGAGGAAGATGAAGAAATGGACGACATTGAGAACCAAGAGGTGGATGAAAAGTTCCGTGTGCAGCTAATGAATGTCCTGCAGCAAGAGAAAGTTCTGGTGGGTGGACAGTTTGATTTCTGACACATCATAATTTTTTGCAATAGGATGTCTGGCCTAATCGCTTACTGAGCAATCAAAAAATGGTAGTCGCTTAAAGCATTGTGTAGAGAGACACCAATGTTCCCCCTAGGCTGCGCGCTTGCTCACTCAAGCACTGCCACCCCAATTGCAGTGCACAGCAAATTAATGGGGTGCATAAAAGATGAGATAGAATTAAGTCTAACCTGAACTGTAAATAAAATGACAACATAACAACTAAATCTCGTTCACACTTTTTACTTATGCAGCCAATCAACATCATTAACTGTGCTTCATGTGTACGCACTGCTGTTTTGCAGGTTAGCATATTGCTAACAGTGCGGCAGAGTCAAGAGAGGTGGAGTTAATGCCGCACAGGGACTTTGTGTGCATGCTCAGACACAAGAAAAATTTGTGGGCATAATTTATGACATAATACAAATGTATTGGACAGACAACTGAAGCTCACTACATTGCACATGCAGGTCACAGAGGAGGATGGCAGCAGTGATGAAGATCTGGATGATGACGCCATGATGGAGTTGGACAAAAATCTGTCAGCACTTTTCTCAGAGCAGAAGAAAAAGATGCAGGCCAAAAAAGATGTAAAGAAAAAACTCCATAAAGAGAAAGTGCTTCTCCGTGACTTTAAGATAAAGGTACTCTCCGTCTGACCCCAGGTTATGAGACCAAGCTTGAAACATACATGTAGGAGCCATTTTTATGTCAATGTATGTTGGGTGCCGAATTTGGCCAGTGGGTGTCCTCATTTTGTTTGGTGGCAGACTGTATAAAAATGCATGAACTTTCGGGCAAGTGGCAGGTGTTGTTTGGTGTACCTGCTGGCAGGTGTTGCTTGATGAAAAGACGCAGTTTTTTGACTGCTACGCCACTATCCCGTTGTCTGTTGTTAGGTGAGCCAAGTTTACGCGGACTTCATATGCACATCTTGGTGGGTCGTTGTTAGGTGAAGCAGACAGGGAAAAATAGAGGTCTGTACAGAAGCTGCCTGTGTCATTTCAGTACCAAGCAAGGCGTGTCGATTAGGGTTTAGCCCATCAATGCAGCCCCTCTGTAGCCTCAGGTTTTAGCCTAAGCCGTTACAAATCATAGTGCAAATTTCATTCCCCAGAGCCCCAATTTTTGCATTTTGTGAGGAGGACTAAGTCAACAAAATAACTTCTTAAGTAATGAAATGGAAACAAAATTGGCTGATTCAATGTGACAAAGAGGATATCATAGGGTCAAACTAGCCAAAGCGTGAAACGCAGAGCACTACACCAAGGGAAATCAGGAATCTTTTACTGTCATTATTATGTTATATTATATATTTACATTGATCAATGAAATAGAGGTGCTGAGTTCCGGTGCAAAAGAAAAAATGAAAAATGTACTTACAAAAGAAATATAAATACAGACAGTATACACAGTATAGTATAAATAGTCAGTATGAATAGTAGCGGCAACCGGAGAGTGGAGCATCGGGCCGCAGCGTCCATACACGCCGCCATCTTGCTCATCAGAGAAAACCCATTACTGTCCTTGAGATTACAGGGGAAGTTTGTCTTAAGAAGAGCATGATTTTGACCATATCCAGGTGAATCTCTCCGTGTACAACTCAACTGAGGGTGCACCATATTTTCCATACTAAAAGTTGCTGAGGATTATAAGGCCCACTAGCCAATAATGAAGAAAAAAAACAGAGTCTAATCAGACTACAGGTAGCATTTTTAGGGGAAATATATTTAACAAAATCCAAGACGAAGAACAGACATTTCATCTTGAAAGGCAAGTCATAGTGATAACAATACAATTGAGGAAAACGGGCTCAATAGGTATACAGCACGCTAGTGAGGCAAAGACAACGAACTGAACATGTATCTGATATGTCAACATAACGATCATTCGGATAACAGAAGCATAAAAAACAAGCTCACAAGTTTAACAAACCCTCAATCTCACTACAAATCACTAAATCCATTGAATTCTTCATCCTCTGTGTTGCTTCTGAACATCTCTGCCAGCCATGGAGTTACTGAAGATGAGGCGCGACGTCCTCTTCTATAAAGAAGAGGAATTAGTGCTTAAATTACCATAATGTTGAAAGATACTGGTAATAGAGGTGTCCTGGTAAAACATTTTCACTTCTAATGCAATACCGATATTGCAGCCCTGACTACTCGCCGATGCCAATATGGATCTGATTTTGATAACTGCAGGAATCATACATACTTTTACGTCAAGTCAAGTCACTTTTATTTATATAGCCCAATCCCACAAATTACAATTTGCCTCAGAGGGCTTTACAATCTGTACAGCAATACAACATCCTCTGTCATTAGACCCTCACATCGTATAAGGAAAGACTCCCCAAAAACCCCTTTAACAGGGAGAAAAAGGAAGAAACCTCAGGGAGAGCAACAGAGGAGGGATCCCTCTCCCAGGACGGACAGACATGCAATAGATGTTGTATACAGAGACTAGGGCTGGGCGATTTGGCCCCCAAAAAAATCTCAGATTTTTGAGAAACAAATTCGATTTTCAATTCGATTTTCGATTTTCTTTCCAATGCACTTAAAGACAACTGCAGACATCTGACATATTGTCAAAGTGCAACTTTATCGCTGTGGTTGTCCTCAGAGTAAAAATGCATGTAAACAATTCAAAATAAGAGGTAAATGAGGCTCTGTCATTCAGCAATTTCAAGCTTGATATAATGGACTATTAGACTCATATACGGCTGCATCGTCCAGCTGGACCACATGTCTGTGGTGGCAGAGTAAACGCCACCTCCTCCAGTTCAGCGCGGATCTTTTGCCGAGTGGCAGTGTATAGGTGAGGCAGCGCTACATTGGCGAAAGACTTGCGACTGGGTACAACGTGCGTTGCATCAAAAACTTTAAACAAGTGATTAAAGCCTCGCTTTTCAACAGAATTAACTGGCAACATGTCTGTGGCAATATAAGACGTGGTGGCATCTGTAATCGCTTTCCAACGCGCTCCATTCTTATCATTAGGCACACAGGTTGTAAAGCTCTCAGGAAGTGTCATTTGCTTTTTAGCCGGTGTGCTAGAGCTGCTGTCTTCGTTTCGTTGCTGGTTACACTTCTCCCATTCACCGGAATGTTTATTCTTCAGGTGCTAGAACAGATTAGTTGTACTGCTGCTTCCGGTAGCAACAGTCTTTAAACATATTTTACAGCGAGGCTCCGTCTGTTGTTCGTCTGATGCATCAAAACCGAACCAGTTCCAAATGATTAAATTAGTTGTGTCTTTCTTTGGAAGTAGCTCTTGTTTACATGCTGCCGCTGCCATGTTGTTTGTAAGAGTGTTGCGCGTGGGAGGGGGCGGGCTCACATTGCGCTACGGAAACCCACAAGAAACGGAACGCGAAAAATGTCGAAAAACTCGAGTTTGCAAAATAAAAATCGTTTTAGGCTACAAGTTCGATAAATCGATTAAATCGCTTTTTTTCCCAGCCCTAACAGAGACACAGACAATAAACAACAGTCATAACAAATATTAAAGATTGTGTAGTTTTCTAATGTAGCGAAGAGCTTCCTGAATGCCACCGGAAGAAAGCCGGACCAGAGCCATGACCACCATCGCATTGACTACTGACTCCGGAATTGGCAGTGATAGATGGGGGAGCGGAGTATGTCAAAGATGGGTGATGATGCTGCGGGGGATGCCTAGGACAAGAAAGACAGGGAGGAGAACAGGGAGAGAGACAGAGAAGAGGAAAGAGGGGCACACAGCGCGGGTGCTTATGAGCTTGTGGAACAAAAAACAGAGGGTTGGAAAGAAGCAAGGGTTGAGCAGTTGTGATGAACAACAACAATAAATAGTAATCTGAATAAAATCTCGTCGGCAGGATAGTATTGGTAAGCCCACTGAGACAGAAACCGACCCACCATGCAGTAAGTGGTACATAAAAAGTCAAATACAGGAAACTAATTGTAAGTTAAGCTAAAAAGATGAGTTTTTAGTTTTGATTTAAAGGTTTCAACAGACTCAGAGGATCTGATGTCAGCAGGGAGGTTATTCCATAAGTACAGGGCCCGATAGGAAAAGGCCCTGCCACCTGCAGACTTCTTATTGACTTTGGGTACATGCAGTAGCCCTGCATTTTGAGACTGGAGAGCTCGAGCCGGAAGATAGGGTCTAATGAGGTCAGAGAGGTATACTGGAGCACGTCCAATTAGAATTTTATAGGTCAGAAGAAGCACCTTAAAGTCTGATCTAACATGGATAGGAAGCCAATGGAGGGAGGCCAGGATTGGGTTAATATGTTCAAATTTCCTTGTTTTAGTTAAGATTCTAGCTGCCGCGTTCTGAACCATCTGAAGACTTTTAGTACAGCGCGAGGCAGACCTGACTCCTTACAGAGGGATCACACTCCTCAGTGGAGTGGAGAATCCTTACTTATTTTGTAGGGTGGAAGACTAATCTACAGTTTGATAAAATAATCTACATTTGATAAATAATCTACAATTTGATAAAATAAATGAATACATTTTTCACTGTGACAATACATTTTTCACTGTGACAAGACCCCCTCCATGACCAGAAGCTGAAGACTGAGCGCAAAACAACCGAAACTTGGCACACCTATCTGATCCGTAGCCTTTCTCATATCTGCAGTGTTATTTGTTAAAACGACATGAACCGTCTTTTTGTCAACCGTCCGGTCATGCAGCATCTCCTCCATGGCGTTCATGATAGCATTAGCATTGTGTGAACCTCTGAACTCGCTCACAATTAATACAGTTCTCTACAAAGTGAAGTTGGTTGAAGTTGGTGAAGCTGCTATCTCAACAATGGAGGTTCTCTACAAAGTGAAGTTGGTTGAAGTTGGTGAAGCTGCTATCTCAACAATGGAGGTGGAAATCCTCAGGGAGGAAATTTTTTGAAATCCTTCGAAATGCGTGGTGAGGTTGGTTGGTTTAGATACCGATATCCCAAATCAGCATCAGATAGGGACACCCCCAACTGGTAAAAACGACTTGTACTGAAATTGTCTTTATCATTTATATTGTAGCTGCCTTACTTTTCTTGTGTTCAATGATTAGAGGATCGGGATTTAGCCATCTGCAGGTGAAGCTGTACCTAACTGCCATCTTCATTACTATGAATATTTGGTTGTTGAGAGGGATTTCGCAGGGGGAGAGGGCTCTGCCCAGGACAAGTATTCGGAGGTTGTTGGGTAATTTGCTTCCCCCATTATCTTGTATGACTTAAACCAGAAGGACTTATACTTTGGGCATTTCAGAAACTAAAGGCAGTGGTTTGCCTCCTGACTTCCATTATATCTGGATAAAAACAGTTTCTGCCTCAACGTGACCCAAAAATCAACGCTGTATTTCTAAATGAATTCCTTCTATTGAGCTCATTTCCATTGAAATGCTAAGCAATGGTGTTAGTAGTAACTTCCCTCTTTAAGCAACTACACTAGAAAAAAGTGACCCGAGTCCCTTTCCTGTATTTTTGATACAGGTTTTGGACCTGGTGGAGGTGTTTGTGGCCAGGCAGGCAGGGAGTCCCCTTGTTTTGCATCTGTTGGAGCCTCTCCTTAACGTCATTGACAGAGGAATGAGTTCTGAAAGTGACCAGCAGGAGCAGGACTACCTTCGCCGTGTTGCTGATATCTTCAGGTAAGATGCTTAAAGGCTGTGACCGGATACAGTTCCTCTCACACATCTCTTGCAGCCTTTTGTAGACCTCTCCAAAGTATTAAAAGGTGTCCTGTGTGTGTGCGCGCGACTCGTGGGAGCTGTGTGTGCAAGTTGTTTGTGGTGCAGTTGCAAATGTTGTTAATTCTACTGTGGTAATTGTACTGTGCTACAATTTACCACCGCTGCCGGAAGTGATACGGAGGATGCAGCAGCTGATTAAGACTGCTGTGAGCCGGTAAAGCCGACAAAGCAGTGCAAAAGGTTATTTCACCTTTGTTTCAGAGGGACATTTGCTGTAGAATTTGTAGCTCTCAGTGCAAAGATACTTCTCTGCCGCTTACTTACTACTCACTATTACTGTAATTACAGTAGTGATGACTTCTCTCTCTCTGCCCTCCTCTGCTGCTCTCGCTCTGTTCTGCTCGGTGTGTCATATATTAAGTTACTGCTTTGCCTCATCTAACGATGATGTTGCATGTAGCAAATGTAGTTTATTCGTAGTATTAGAGGGGAGGCCAAGTGAGTTCGAAACTTGGCTTCACGCAACTGAGCAGCTTCTCTGGTGGACCAGCCTGCTCTCGTCGCAGCTGATACAGTCCGTTTTAATTTCGCCTCTGTTACACCCCTTGTAGCTCCAGCAGCTCCTTAGCAGTCAGCAAGACAAGCTGGCCGGATGAATGTCTGAAATAAGCATAGCCCTAAACTGACTCTAAAACTCACCAACCAATTGAAATTTCCAATAGTTTTTTCCCCACCCAGCGACGCACCTGCTGATAAACCAACTGTCAAACTCTTACTATTGGCAGCTCCATGGAGAGAAACGTGAAGGTAGCGACACCAGGGACCATAGTCAAATGTAATCCCTGGCCAAAGCAAGTGTCATTGAATTGTGTTTAAAACTACTAGCGAAGGACAAATGTCAATTTGATTTAAAAAAAAAAAAAGATTATCCACGCCGGCAATAAGGACACCCAACTGCGCCAGTTCGAAGTCACAAATATTAAAATTGAGTCAGTATGTGAATATGTAAAAACAGTGTCGGATAAAGTCATTTTCTCTGGGCCTCTTCCAAATCTATCCAGTAACAATATGTTCAGCCGCATGTCGTCATTTAACCGCGGGCTGTCGACATGGTGTCCACGTAGGCTTCATTGACAATTGGCACACTTTCTGGGGAAAACCTGGTCTGGTTAGGAGAGACGGCATACATCCCACTCTGGGTGGTATAGCACTTATTTTTAGAAACGTGGCTGAGTTAACAAACTCATGGTGATCCAGAGTTGAGACCAGGAAGTAGAGCTGCAGTCCTACACGCCCCTCTGTGCCACCACTGGAGCAGTTACACACCCAAAACCACATAGAAACTGTGTCAGTCCCCCATCTGCTGAAATCTGCTCCGTTGAGAACAAAAAAAAAAAGAGTAGTCACTCGCAAGAACCTAATCATACCTCCCACCACAACTGCATTTGCACGATAGGATATCGGAATTAAAGGTGTACTACTGAACATTAGATCCCTATCCGCTGAGGCCATATTGGTCAATGACTTAATATCTGAATGCCATTTTGACATGTTAGATCTCAGTGATACCTGGCTACGTCCCCACGAGTAAGTCAGCCTTAATGAAGCCACTCCTTCCAGTCACGTTAATGCCCACATTCTTCGAGATACCGGCCAAGGAGGTGGGGTTGCATCCATCTTTAACTTAAGCCTTTTAAGCCTCTTTAACTTCAACCCTGGTCCGAAAATGTGCCACAACTCCTTGGAAAGCCTCGCTCTTACTCTGTTGCACCCGACATGTGAAGCATTAATGTGGATAGTGAGACTGAGCTAGCTTTTGCACTGCCTTTCTCTCATTGCCGAACTTTATCAGCCTCTCCAAAATGGTCAGTAAACCCACTCATCACCTAAATCACACTCTGGACCTTGTTTTAACTCACGGCATTGACATTGAGAACCTTGTGGTCTTCCCTCTTAAAGAGCACTTCTCAGTAACCTTTTACACGATTACACACCTCCCACCAAAACAGTTACCATATTTTCGAAATCATAAGGTGCACTTTAAAGTCAAATTTTTTCTCAAAAGTTGACAGTGCACCTTATGTATGTGCTGAGGTAAAAAATCTGTTAAAATGATGCTAACACAATTGTAATAAGGGCTGCGCTTGATTGACTGCTGGGCCATTTCCTGTCGTTGTAGGGACGTAATACGCACGCTACGTATGCTGGCAGTGATAAACCAATTAGAGAACATTGCGTTAAGTTACATGAGGTACGTAGGCTTACCTCCGCCATGCCCCCGGTAGGTATACTGTACTACCGGTAAGCCGCAAACAACGTGTTTGATTATGGACCCACAACAATGGCATTCGTGAAGGCAAATTAATTAAGAGCTAGCCATTATCCCGGGAGGATGAACAAAATAACTCCAAATTCTGGACATTGGCATTAACAGGGCACTCAAGGTGAAGTTGCGAGCGTCGTGGTAGCAATGGATGAGAGAAACGCGAGCACAGTTTTACTGAGACTGGGAGGCAGAGACGTGCGAGTTACGCCACTCTCTTTAAGTTGATTGTGGATGCCTGGGCCAAGGTATCTGCTAGAACTGTTGTCTGAGCGTTCACGAAATCCGGCATCATTGATGAACAGCCACCCGGCAACGACATGGGCTCCGATGGTGATGAAAAGGGAACCTGGCATGTTTAACGGCGAGACTGCCCGGCTGTTCAGTTCAGACACCGAAGATGAAGATTTTGATG
Organism: Carapus acus; assembly: GCA_900312935.1. Lineage (NCBI taxonomy): Eukaryota > Metazoa > Chordata > Actinopteri > Ophidiiformes > Carapidae > Carapus > Carapus acus. The sequence continues at coordinate 13,721 of OMPJ01039374.1, read as the reverse complement.
GTTTTGATGCCGAAGAATAAAAAAGAAATAAACTAAGATTTGATAAGATAAGTAATGTGTATGTATTTATAAATACTTAGGAAAAGAAAGTTCTACCAAACTCATGTTTTGCTTCCGTTAGCTTGTGTTAGAATGTGCCAAATAACATGGCGCACCTTGTGTATGACTGAAGCTCAAAGATAGACCCATATATTGAGACCGCACATTTAAATATGGTGTGCCTTATGGTGACGAAAATACGGTACCTCGAGGTGTTAATCAGACAGTGCTGTAGCTAGATTTAAGGAAGCCATTCCATCTGCGCTTCATCTCGCTTCAACAATGGAGTCATTTGATAGTCTTACTCCCCCTAGTATAGTATAGTTGATGATGCCACCAGCTCACCGCGTACAATTCTTGACACTGCTGCTCCCCTAAAAAAGAAAACAATAAAAACTGTGTTGTACAATTTGCAGACCCATGAACTAAAGAAAACCTCAAGTAAGCTCGAAAGGAAGTGGAGCACAACTAAATTGGATAACTCTCGCTTAGCCTGGCAGGACAGTCTGAGAATTGATAGAAAGGCCGTCTTTAAAGCCAGAGACACTTATCACTCCTCACTAATTAAGGAAAAAGAAAATAACCGTAGATTCCTTTTCAGCACCATTGCCAGTGCTAACTACAGACCTGTTCCTCACCTTCCTTTTCTCTCCAAGGTCCTGGAGAAAGTTGTTGCCAAACAATTATGCGACTACCTGCAGAGCAATAGTTTATTCAAGGAATTTTAGTCAGGTTTCAGAGTGCATCACAGCACTGAGACGGCACTAGATCTCTTGCTGCATTTGACACCTTGAGTCCGGGAGGCTGACATCCTGACTCCTTTTAAGAGAGGGCTAAAATCTTTCCTTTTCCAGAAAGCTCATAGTTGGGACACAACTATACGTCCAGAATTAGACTATGTCGTGACCTTTTCTCTCTTCCCCCTCTTCTTCGCTCTCCTCTCCCTCTCTGCCTCGCTTGCATCCATCCCTCACCTCCATCCATGTCCTTTAAATGCATGCTTCTAACTGGTCTTCTTCCCCAGGGTCTCCGTCTTGTGCTCTATTAAACCGCAGCATGCATCTGGAACACGACCAGTGATGGCGGACCCCCAAACATCTGGGTCCTGCTCCTGATCGGCTTGCATCTACTGCTGTGCATCCCTACACCTGTCTCAGTCTCTCCCTCTCTCTCTCCCTCTCTTCTTTAACCCAACTGGTCAAGGCAGTTGGCCACCCACCTACAGCCTGGCCTGGCTGAGGTCTCTACCATTTAATGGTAGTTTTTTCCTTGCCATCGATGCTAATTGGATAAGTTGGGTCTCTGTGTGTTCGTCCCATAGACTTTGAGTGTTAACATGTTTAGGAGCTCTACCGGCTCCATCTTGGAAAGCGCCTTGAGAGAATCTCTGTCATGATTTGGCGCTATACAAATAAAATTGATTTGACTTGACTACTGTTACTTGTTAGGCTGCGGAAAATTTGTGTATTGTTCTTGTATTACATCGTCAAAGTATAAAACCTCTTAAGAAAAGGAATATGCTTTGTTTTTCTGCACCAGGAATCAACTTTGTAGATCCAAGATTTACTGTAGGACAGCTGGAGATAGACATGAAGAGCTCCAGCAGTTGTTGGAGAAACTAATGACACGATGCCAGAGACTCTCTGATTCTTCTGTCTGCCTTTACTACTTCAGGTAAGGATACATCCTACAAACTCCAGATGTTTTTGACTTCAAACCAAAATTTGACCCTGTGTGCGTGTGTGTGTTCACGGTGTACACATACGTATACAGTGGTACCTTGAGATACGAGTTCGATTTGTTCCGTGACTGACCTCGTAAATCAATCTGCCTGTATTGATTTTTTTAATAAATTAAAAATGACTTGATTAATTTCAATCCGTTCCAATCCCCTAGAGTATCCCTAAACCTCAAAATTATGAAAAAAAAAAATTTTTTTCAAGCAATGAAAAGACATTCATACTGAACCTGTGCATACTGTAAATTACCGTAAATTTCACAACTTCTTTCTCACATTGTGAACCATGTTGCTCCTACAGTTTGTTTAAAAATTTATACATGCCGACGGCCACATTGGGGCAGTATAACAGGGAGTACATGCGGGGAAAGTTCAAGCGCCAAAGAATACACCACCGTAGTTTGGATTTGGATCTTAAACTGTCATTATGCGCATCATGCACACATCCTTGTGAACAAAGAAATGCATATAATGCAGCTTTTAAGGTAACGGCAATCGATCAAGCCATCCAAGGGGGACACAGAGTGCCTGCGTCAATTAATCATTGGTGAGACATTGGAGGTGGCAGCGGGATGAATTAAGGCACTGTAAATAGCCCTCAGAGGACATAAAAGCTGATGGTGTTTGTTTTGGTGCTGTCTTATTTTGTATCCAGATATGTTACTGTCATGTTGGTATTGTGATAATGTCTGACTGCTGACTTCTAGGCACTGTTTGAAAAAAAGAGAGGCGTCCTCGATATGTCCTGAGGCATTCCGTCGCTCAGATTTGTGCCCTTATCTCGAACAAAAGTCTGGGCTGAGTGAGGCCTTGTGTGTCAAAAAACCCATTTGATGGGTTGCTCATACATCAAGACACCACTGTATGTTGTCCCCACACACACACATCAAGTCCTTGCCAGATACCCCAACCACCTCAACTAAGCTCTTCCTATGAATGACAGCAGCTCAGCTCCCCATTAACTGCCCTGATTTGCCAATGAACCTCACATTACATTGTTCCCCTACATGGGAGCTAGAGCCAGAAGTAGTGGAACGCCCTTATTTCTGGTTAAAACCGGTTGCCGAGCATTGGTCAGGGTTTGCCAGAGTTACAGAGTTAAACATCTGGAGACCACTGCCCCAGTTTGCCTACCCTACAGCCCTGTCCCAGACTTCCAGAATAATCTCGATGCATTTGATGCGCTGTCCAGATCATTTGTTGATTTGTATAGGACATCAAAAATGAATGTTTGCACAATAGATTGATTAAATTCTGCCTCCCCAGTGCATGCCTGTACCTCGTGAAAGTGCTGCGGGGAGTGCCACCGAAAGTCCCCAGCAAAGACGAGCCGACAGCACAAGGAGAGGTCGCAGAGGATGTAAGTTTACTATTGCTGTTCAATTTACTCTATATTCTCTTGGTATGGCAGTATGTCACACACACATTTGATCTTGATTATCTTAGTATCCCAGCTATCAAAACAAGAGTTCCACAAATTCTATTCTTCAGTGGAAATCAGATTGATTAGTCATATTTTCCTAGTTTGTCCAAGAAAAACATCTTCAAGCTTGTATCATCTTCCCTCGCTTTTGCAGCATGCCCAACGTCTCACTCTTTTTAAGTTGCTGTCCGGAAAAGTATTGACCATGCAAACTGTGTTTGTATTTTAAAGAAGAGCAGAAACATCATCTTTTATTGTTTTCCTAGTTTAAATTTATGGGAAACGTGGACGTAGATCGAGTGTCCAACATCTTCAGCGAGGCTTTAAGCTCCTTTTTAGGCAGAAGGAAAAGTCCAATGAGTTCTCAGATGTTCACAGACTTACTCAACAGGTTTCCAGTAAGTAACAGATTTGCATGTCGCACCATTGCAGCTTCCGTCACACCTGATAACAGCAGGATGCCTTGTGTGCTTTATTTAGGTTCTTTGTGTCAAATTGCTTGACACAGCTGTGCAACACATCACAAGTGGATTTCGGGATCACCAGCAGGTAAAATAGCACCTTTTCTGTGCCCAAACCCTATCTACAATCTGTTTGCCACCGTGTGCACTGTGATATCAAGCACAGATTTTCATCGCACGGCACTCACCCATTACTGATGTCCTTAAACAGAATTCCATTCAATTCTGACTGCAAATGTCTCAATTTACAATACAATACAATACAATACAATTTAATTTGTATAGCGCCAAATCATAACAGGAGTTATCTCAAGGCGCTTTACAGGATGGAGCAGGTAGTGCTCCTCAGGCTACAGGTGGGCGGTCAACTGCCCTGACCGCTCGGGTTGGGAGAGAGAGGGAAGGAGAGAGAGGTAGAGAGGCAGAGAGACAGACACAGGGGTCTATTTTTGTACTTCAGTCATACACAAGGCGCACTGTGTTATTCAGCGCATGCTAACACAAGCTAACGGAAGCAAAACATGAGTTTGGTAGAACTTTCTTTTCCTACGTATTTAAGAATACACTCACATTATTTGTTTTATTTCATCTTATTTTATTTTATTTTATTCTTCGGCATCAAAACCATCAAAATCTTCATCTTCGGTATCTGAATTGAACAGCCGGGCAGTCTCGCAGTCAAACATGCCGGGTTCCCTCTCACCGTCAGAGCCCGTGTCGTTGCCGGGTGGCTGTTCATCAATGATGCCGGCTTTCGTGAACGCTCAGACAACAGTTCTAGCAGATACCTTGGCCCAGGCATCCACAATCAACTCAAAGATAGTGGCGTAACTGGCACGTCGCTGCCTCCCAGTCTTGGTAAAGCTGCGCAGGCTCGCTTTTCTCTCATCCATCGCTACCACGACGCTCGCAACTTCACCTTGAGTGCCCTGTTAATGCCAATGTCCAGCGTTTGGAGTTATTTTGTTCGTCCTCACGGGATAATGGCTAGCTCCGAATTCATTTGCCTTCACGAGTGCCATTGTTGTGGGTCCATAATCAAACACGTTGTTTGCGGCTTACCGGTAGTACAGTACAGGTATACCTACTGGGGGCGTGGCGGAGGTAAGTGTACGTACCTCATGTAACTTAACGCAATGTTCTGTAATTGGTTTATCACTGCCAGCATACGTAGTGTGTGTATTACATCCCTACAACGACAGGAAATGGCCCAGCAGTCAGTCAAGCGCAGCCCTTATTACAATCGTGTTAGCATAATTTTAACAGATTTTTGACCTCAGTACACTCATAAGGCGTGTTAAAAGGCACACCGTCGATTTTTGAGAAAATTTTTGACTTTAAAGTGCGCCTCATGGTGCCGAAAATACGGTCCATATTTATCGATCCTGATTGGACAGGGCACATCCTCGGAAAAACGTGGGTTCCTCAAGCAAAATACCTTGCCCTGAAAATGCTCTATAAACAGTCCAAGTCTATGGGATGAACACACAGAGACCCAACATATCCCCAATTAGCAACAATGGTGACATAAACTTCCTTTTAAGGGAGGAATCCTGGGGCAGGCGAGGCTGCAGATGGGCCGCCAACTGCCTTGATTGATTGACACATAATTTTGTCTAACTATAGCTTTGTTGAAAAGGAAAGTTTTTAGCCCACTCTTAAAATATGGTGAGGGTGTTTGCCCGCTGGACTCAAGCTGGAGGCTGGTTCAACAGGAGAGGAGCCTGATAGTCAAAGGCCCTGCCCATTATTCTACTCTCACTGATTTTAGGAAACACCAAAAGTATTCATGTTTATGCGTACACAGGGCCAGGCATGTGTGTTGGTACTTCGGTCACTGCAGAAGAGAGAGACTCAGCAGCTTCATAGTGCTGCCTCGTGGCGGGAGCTCTGTGTGAACATCACTGGAAAACTGACAGAGGTAAGTTGAAATACCTTGTTGGGAAGTTACGGATTGGTGGCAGGAAGGGGTGCAACTTTCAAATGCTTCCTTTCCGCCCAGCATATGGACTGTTAGCACCTTGTTGTCGTTGCCACAGTGCCTGACGCTGGCTGGACAAACTGAGAGCAAGATATTGAGGGAGAAAGTCGTGAAAGCTCTCGAGCTCTGCCACTTCTTGCTGAAACTCATCAAGCAGCAGGTACTTACTGTCTGAGTTGAGTTCTTGAATTGTCTTGATACTGATTTGGTTGCAGTCCAAACTCACTCTGTCCACCGTGTCCTTGTGTCGTTCTTTGTGTAGGAGCTATCGATTGACCTTGATTCACTGCAGTGTGTGTTGCAGTCCTTACCCAGCATTATCACCTTCAAGAAGACCGGCAAGCTGGAGGACACATACTGGGCTGTGATGAAGCACTTTGGAGTCATGTAGGTTTTTACTACAGTGTTGTGATGCAAATTTGTTATTGTTGTATAGTTATATCGTTCTGAAGACTTTCCAAATCATTTACACTGCGAAATTTGGACACAATTAAGTGACTGAGCAATGGTGCATTAACACTAATTAGAAAAATTTCTGTTTAGATTTCGGTGTGCCATAAACTGAGCACTAATTCTGCAACATGCCTTGCATGTCAAGTTTCTCCTCAAGTTTTACTTACATCATCGCACTTGCTTCTCACTTTACTTCTCAGACCACCAGGGGCAGTTTGTAGTGCCCCCAGAGAGAGAGCTGCAGCTCACTTGCCAATGAAGGGCTCTTGTAGCAATCGTTCATATATGCTGACGTCAAGTCAAAATCTGCAAATCTGTACAGTCCAACTAGCATAGAGGCAGACAAAGACAGCAAGCAGACTTGATACAGACAAGTCTGTATCACCTATATTTAGCTGACACAAAAGAATAAGTCGTCAGTAAACATCATCGGCCTGGTGCCGAAGCTCAGAAGTGGTCCTGCATGTGTAAATGTTCTGTGCATGAGCCAATAGGGAACAATTCCCAGTGCAACAACATAGTCCGATCACACATGAAAACTGTACATCGCTGCTGCTTGTTTGAATTTTTGGCATGATGTCATTGCACTGCATCCCTGCTCTGTATCAGTGCAACTCACTGTTGACAGATTGGAGGCAGTTATGACACTGATGACTTCCAACTATGCAAAGTATCGCCAGGTGTAGCCTCTATTTCCTCAGTGTGCTGTGCTTCAAGTTAAGCGTCTGCATGCATTAGTGGTGGTTTGGAAACATGGGCATGGCACCCTGCCAGGCACCGACAGTCGTTAGGAGAGGTATGCCAGGACAATGAAAAAGGGACAGAGTGTACTGTTTGAATAACTAGCCCTATTTCCCTATATGTTACAAAAGGCAACTGTGGTTTATAAATATACACACAATCTCCTGGAAGTACCATTTCTTTGTCATTTATGCTGAGCATATCAAGGTCAGCTGAGAAGTGTAGCCCCCTGGTCCCGTGTTCAACTTTTTATGTGTATGTCCGACAGGGCCGAGCAAAACTGGCCCACATTACGTCCAAAAATATCTCCAAACATGTTTTTTCAAGTGCAGAGTGGGACAACTGTGTGTATGACTTGATAAGTGTCAGTTCAGTCCCCCCTTGTGATAATGGACTAATCCGGGGGAACTACTGTCCGTTTCTTGTGGTTTGTCCATTATATTGAAAAAAATATACATAAAAAAACAACAACACACATTTTATTTGCTGTACTGTTTGTAGGTAACAGATGAGCTTGTGACTAAAAAAGGGGGTATTTGCGGTCTTCTCTGCATTTGCGGTGTTCAAAATGCAGTATAACACAACCCCCAACTGAATTCAATTTTTGGGATCAGGTATGCGTAATACACTTGAACTCGGTGGTAGTTGCACCAAACGCGCATCTGGGTGTGTTCCCACACAGGTGGACGCACGCTCTGCGAGTTAGCGGACCTGGTTCATTGTTCCCGCTACGGCCAGACACTTTGGTTGTTGGAAAACGTGTCTGTTTTAACTGAAATCCGGCATAATGAGGTCCATTGTCACAAGGGGGGACGGTGTAACTGTATAACTGTATATCCATGATGTTGATCATCATTGACTGTTGTTTTTTGTCGATGGATTTGACAGGAAACCACAAGCACAGAAAACAAAGTCTGATACACACACTAAGCAGCAGGTCATGCCCAAGAAGAAGAAAGGCTTCTTGCCCGAAACCAAAAAGCGCCAGAACCACAAGAAGATCCAATCACTGGAACAAGCACAGACAATGAAAACTGCTGTTAAAACAGCAATTGAGAAGGGGACGAATAAAAAAAAGAACAGAAAAGCAAAGCGGAAACAGATGGACTCCATTTCACAAGACAGCCCGGTCAAGAAAGCCAAGAAGTCATTTGACATTCGGCCAGCAAAGATGACAAAAAGGTTGGGGAAAGCGAAATGAATGAATCTACAGACGTTCAGATATTTTCACTGTTCAGATACTGCCCACCTGCTCACCACCTTGATATGTTTGATGATGTATTTGTCTGTGTGGTGTCTGTTCAAAGCAATAAACATTTTAGCAATTTCTGTGTGATTGAATGAATGACACTTTTCCTTCATTCAATGTTACACCGCACTTAACTTTAGACACCTGAGGATGCTACTTCCCAACCTGTCTTGGACCACAGGCCATTATTTAAATTTTGTTTTGGTTTTTGGTTGTTTGGTTTTGTAACGGTAAATCCCACGGGGAAATCATTTCTCTGCATTTGACCCATTCTCATTATTTGAGGAGCAGTGGGTTGCTCAGTTGTGTGCCTGAGGCACATATGGGAGACTCAAAGGCACACTGGTTTTAAGATTAAGAAGCTCCTTGTGTGTCTGAGTTAGATGTTATGTTTTGTTAATTTTTTTATGTCTACCAATATCAGACCAAACAATAAGATGACTGAAAATGAAAACTATGGAGCGAATATTCAGTGTCTTCATGTGCCATGGTCTTTACATGACCGGTCAAAACCTGTCAGGACAAAATATCATGCCATTAATCAAAGGCCAGTGGAAGACAATGGTAACAAATCAACTCTGTCTAGTCAATGACAGAGTGGACAGGGCATGGCGACCTCCCTCTGACAGTGAGGTGTCAGTTGTTGGAGCTCAGACCTGAATTATACAGTACATCCAATCACCTAATGCAGCTCAGGGACAGCGGAGCTTTGAAAAAATGTTCCTCTGGTTCAACCTCACTGTCCCTGCCATGTTTAGTCCTTATACATTTGTAATGGAGGTCTGTGGAGTGCATCTTGAACCATCTGCCATCCCGACGTGTCATCAACAGTTTTGTTGTTGCGCGAGCGAATATTGGTCATTGCAGCATCACTGCAGGCTGTTGTCGGGAGCACCAAACACACCAGGAATAATGTCATGCCGCAGTTTACTAGCCTACCTCTAACAAACTTGGGTCTGCATGACTGTGCGTCCTCAGGTGGAACTGCTGCGGTGGGTCATCATGTGCACAGTGCATTGGCCTTCGTAAGTAAATAATAATGATAACATTAATGCACTTTGTGTAGAACTGTGCCCTCCAGGCCCCCTAACAGCAAAATCAACAGGAAAGTAGGGCAGTGCTTCAGTGGTTAGGATTAGGAGGGAGGCAAGGCAGGTGTAGGGACTCGTAAGGGAGAGGGTGGCAGTATGTGGTGGCAGGCCAAGCTGGAGAGACAGAGAGGGGCAAGGCAATGGATGGCTTTGAATGTATGGGGATGCATTGCATGAAAGCATGCATGAAAGTTATTCAGAAGTCAGTGGGGAGCCAGCAGAGGTGCTGTGGGATGGTGGTGACGCGGACGACAGGAGGTGGTTTTGGCAGCGATGTGGGTAGCCCAACTCTGAACCACCCGACCTTTCTGAAGAGATTTGTGTGAACAACCAAAGACAGGGTGGCCTGACAAGTCAAAGTCAAGTGGTGGATGGTTCTGATGACCATATCCATCAACTAGATGGTCTTTTCAAAGCCATCCACGCTTGTGAATTAGCAGTGGTGGCAACATCTTCAGAAAATAGCTGTGCCGCCTTGTTGATGGATTGGCACTGTGGCAATTAGTGAGCTAATATGGTCATGACAGCAGCTGCAACAAATTGTGTGAACTGTCTGAGCAAATTCCCTTGTTTAAATTATGTTAATTTTTTTTTTTTTAGAAAATTACTAATTGTAAAATGACAGAAAAGATAAATTAGAAGTTAGCGTTATCATCTACATTCTGATTTCTTTCTTTTGTTTTTCTGTCCTGATCTCATTCGTATCTCCTCAGCGTCCTGTTTGTGTCTGCCGTGATTCCCCACTTCGTCTGTGTTGGTCCCTCCTCTGGGGTGGGTGTGTTTTTCCTGCCTGTATCAGTCTACCTCTCCCCCATGTTGGCTTGATCTTCCTGTTGCTTCCCCTTTACATGCTCATCATTGCCTTGCGATGCTTTTCAGCACATCTGTGCCTTGCTGTCATTCATGCTCGATTTTGTACCTCCAGTGGTCTTCATTAGTCCTTCCCATTCTCTCTCTGCCATTTTTTTGGTCAGTCCTCTGCTTTCCACCTCACCAAAATTAAGAATTTTACCATTCTAATTCTCCAGTAAAATTCTGTCCACCCGAGGAAATGATAATCATCACTTTAGAAACACCCTGCTGCAAAGAACAAACATAGAAGCTCAAAGAGAAGTAACTATATTCATTCTAACCTAATTGTTTTTGGATAGAAACACCTATACTCAAGGCTGTGCTAATATTTTTAAGCCCACTCTTTTCAATGCATGCATTCCATGAAAAGTCCCACTTGCAAAATGTAGCACGTGCCGAGCAGAGCCGGAGATTCTTTGGCCTCATTACCTCTAAATGAGGTTTAATATAAGTAGGTTACTCCCAAAGCACAGCGCAAACCTCTCTCTTTCTCTCTCTCTGTCCTCTCGTCCATGAAAAAGACGTGACGCTGGCACTGGCATCTGCGTACGACCTTCATGTGTCTTTAGCGTTACAACATCAATTCAGTATGAACCTGCAACTTATGACTTCAGTCATTGTGACTTATAACTCTGATTAATTCAGCAAATCAAACATGGCTGACATCTTCCACCTTAGAATAGTGTTGGTACTACGGAGCTGGAACTTTTGAATTGAGGTTTTATCAAATGAAACTGGTCTTGAATCAAAACACATGTTCTCCCATCCATTTCGGTCCATCTGCGCCTCCTCTCCAATTACGCATGCAGGGCAGAGTCTGTAAATGGCAGGCGGTACAATGTCATCATAACCGTGATGCTGTTACGATGGAAACGCGCCAAAGTGCAATCTTCATTACTCATTTTGACTGACTTGCCACTCACGTGACCACAAAGATCAATGCCTTCATTTGTATTGTTCTCGTGCTGATAAGGAAAGAAATGGTGCAGTGTGCAAGGCGGGCGGGACAAACAGACCAGCACTGCTTGTCATTCTCCAGGTTCCATCGCGAGGGGCTATGGGGAGGAGGTTGGGGGGGACAGGAAGGAGGGAACATAGTGTGCTGGCATTTGGCCAAAGCCAAGTCAGATTCAAGTTCACCATTAGATGCGCAACTCATTCCTGAACTGACTGTAGTTGAGGCTCGACACTGGATTCCTTATATGAAACGCAAGCAGACAAAAGCGTGCGTCTGTGTATTGGAAATTATCTCCACAGGTGTACTCCTGGTATCTAGGTATGTGTGTGTGGGGGGGTTTAAGGTGTGTGTGTGGAGGGGTTTAGGGGTCGTGACTATGGGGAGACCATCGAAACACCCTAAGGAATCTCATGTTTGCGGAGAACATTTGATTTCCTCAAACTCAATCCAATGTTGGCACATGGAAATAATCAACTGTCCCTTCAGTGGTGTTTCATTGGGTGATACAAAGTCTTTTTTTATTCACTGTGGTGGGTACACAGTATAGAAGCAAATTTCTCTTTGTAAGAGCACTTAAGATTTTTTTCATCATTTTCTTCCCTCTTCTCGTGATGAATGTCACCGACAAGGTGGAATTACTGAAACATTCTTAAGAAATGCTTATAAATTTGGAACACCACGTCATCAAACAAGGTAAATTACAGCAATTTCTATAAAGACATTTAGTCCATTCCAACGATGACGGTGTCTATTTACAGAGTGGCTGACCTGCAGGACTAAAACCGCCTCCCACTGGTGTATCTACAGCACATTGTGCAGAACAAAAAGACTGACTGGAGCTGAAAACATCTGTTGAGAGGATTCTATTTATTACATGTCAGAGGTTACACTTAAACTACTCAAAGATGAAACTACCACACTAGCGCTAAAAGTTACAGTCTGACACATCTAACGAAAAGATCTGGTTTTGCATAAGTACATCAAAATGTCTCGTATTCGGTCGTAAATAGCCGATAGTGGAGCTCATTGCAGATGTCGAATGGACACTCGAGCACAGAGGAATACTTAATACAAATATGATGATTGGTATTTGAGGGAAAAATACTACGCAAACTAAGGAGCCGGTTCTATAGTTTATGTGCAGCATTACACTGCCTAACAGCACCACAACATCCAGAGCCTAACTACATACTGCAAGTGCGTCCCAGACATGCCAAGGAAGACCAGACATGATAGACTGTTTGTCCCCGCCTCTGCATAATCGACACAACTGTGCGTCACAGTCAAGGAAGGATTTTTCAGTTAGAACATCTTCAAAGTTGAAAGAAGCATTTTTAGGGGAGTTTGGGGTATGAAGGGAGGTCCAAAGGTCAACGCAGGCAACATTTTTTAAACATTTCCTTAAATACTATTAGAGTATTAAATATGAGGTATGGGATCATGAAGTACTACTTTAAACCTCTTAAGCCTACAGCTCTGCTTTACATCCAACTGGATCTACACTACAAGCAGCAGAGATGGTGCAGGGAGGATGAGTGTGTGTGGTGGTGGTGGGATTATTTTGTGCCTTATTGCTTTTTCCTGTTAAATTCAAGAGTCCCTGAAGTATCACCAGGTGAGGAGTCAGGAGGAGCATCGCTGCTTCTCCGCGTCGCTCTGCTCGTCTGGAAATGAGGAGAGGTCGTCCTCACTCCTCACAGGCCGGACAATGACGCACGGCCGCGGGGCCACCGGGCCGCTCACCGGGCTGCGACTGTCGCGCTCGTATTCCTCCTGCGCCCGCTGGATCTTCTTGTTCAGAAGCCTCCTCTTGTGAAAGTGGAACGTAGCCAGGGAAACGAGTACGATCCCCATGAGCACGGCCATCAGCACGATGAGAGCGAGCGTGGACGAGAAGGGCGGAAAGAGGCTGAGCTGCTCGGCGCAAGTGCCGTTGTTGCCGTGGGAAACCCCGTGACAGCGGTGCGGAGGCAGCGGTGGCCCCGCAGCTTCGGGGCTCCTGGCGGTCATCTGGTCTTGACTTGTCCCGACCTCTCCTTACGTCAGATAAACGGCACTGTCTCCACCACTGCGGGCTCAGAGCGGTGAAACCATGTCAACGATTCGGGAATCTACGAGATGACAAGAAGGCGATAAGAAACGCATCTGGTCAAATCCAGAGGAGAGGCAATCAGCAATAACGGGTCCATGGTCCATCCAGCACACGGTGCGAGATGGTAAAGATGCTGTCACGCACCCGGTTTTAAAGCAACTCGCCACACACGGTGCGACTGGTCACCAGATCATTACCAATACAGTATCTAAGAGTAAGCAGCGTCCCGACACAGACCGGTCACGATGGACGTCGGATCAATATCATCATCCATCGCCTTGGGGAGGAAACACACCTTCATGTGAGGGGCGAAACGTCCTCAAATGCAGCCTAATGTATCTCACACAATGAGCACATGAGTGCAAGGAGTGTAAGATTGGTATTTCTTTTTTTTTTACCTGACGAAATGGACAGGGAGAGACGGGCGTGGAACGCTGAGCCGCTGTGTCGATGGGAGTCGGGTGGGATCAGCTGGCGGTGACGCATATCAGTCCGCGACACTACTCGGTGCTCCCTGCATCCCGGACGCCGCGACGACTGCAGCAACGTGCCGAGCCCCACCGGGCGGACACAGCTGCCTAAGACACAGGCTTGAAAGGGCGGAATCGAATCAGAGAGGAGGGAGCGGTGGCCCCATTGTCCC
>OMPJ01039372.1:0-10826 GCA_900312935.1 Carapus acus | reverse complement strand
AAGGGTAGAGGATGCTAAAAATGAGTGAAACTGAGCATTGCGCCATGACCACATTACCAAATGTTAGCTTGCAGTTGCACCAACTGGAATTGTGTGTGCCAACGTGTATTTTAAATTGATTTAGTCCACCTCCTTTGATATTTTTACAGTTTAATTTCCTACCATGTAGCAGATCACTCCCGGGTCTCAGTTCAACGTTCAAATTATATTGTTTTGCAATTCACAGAGAGCTGTCAGTGTGTGTGTGTGTGTATGTGTGCACGTGTGTTTGTGTGCACGTGTGTGTGTGTGTGCACGTGTGTTTTGGCATGCAGGAACAAGCCAAGCTTTGTCTCAGCCAGGACATTTCTCCTGTGAGGGAATTGTCCTGTAACAGGACCAAGCATTGCGCGCAGCCAGTTGGTGGTGAGCATCATCACCAACACACACACAGGAACACACACTCACACAGGCACACACAGGCACACACACACACACACACACACACACACACACACACACACACACATCACGACTTCTTTCAATCAGCATCCATCCAATAGCTGGAGTGGCCCATCAGGTTGCCTTTAACTTGACCATTGTGCAACTCACACACACACACACACACTCTCTCTCTCTCGCTCTCTCTTTCTCTCTCTCTCTCTCTCTCTCTCTCTCTCTCTCTCTCATTAAGGCCTGTGAGTACATGTGTTTATTCATGTACGTAGGCGTATGCACAGACACACCAGAGCTGCTAAATCTCACACATGCACCGACATACACACATGCATAATTATGCGCACGCCGAGCTGCTAGCATAATTAAGCGGGCTAGAATCATACACATGTGGGGATTTGCTTTCACAGTAGTCACACACAAACACTTTAGTGTGCGCACGGCAAATGCTGATCAACTGCGTGACCTTCTCCGTAACAACGTTAATGTCACCACCTGGAGGGGCTAAAAAGGCTGGGGTGGTGTGGGGAGACGGCAGCGGCCTTGATAGTGTGATTGAGAGAGCAATGGAAATGGAAACCTACATCCTACAGCCTGACGTCTTTCATACACACGTACGCACGCACACATTATATACATACGTGGACACACCGCATATATCTTCACATTTAGCTTACCTCAGACTGTATCCCTGTAGGTTGTAACCTAACATTCAGTGTGTTTTGACCTGCGCATGCGAGTGAGAGTGTGTGGAGTTCAGGTCCTCCGCTCTCCCGCTGGCAGGATCCTGTCACGCCAAATGTCACGGTTCCAAAAAGGATAGACCCCCCACCGTGAAAAGGAAGTCAAGACCTCCCCTCGCTCACTACCCCTTCCCTCTCACCTCCTTTTCTCACCTTGTGTGTCCAATCCATCCATACATCCATCCACCAACCTGCTTGTTCTTCACCTTCCCCTCAGCTTTCACCGCTCCGCTCTCCCTCACCCTCGCGACTTATCCATTTCTATCCTCTTTTCCGCTCGCTTGAACTATCTCCCTCACACACCCTCGCCGTCGCTTTGCCACTCTCAGCGTTTTCGCTGAATAAAGTCTCTTTTTAACTGGCCAAGGGTTTGAACAGATAATTAGCACCCTCACCTTGGGTGGAAGGCGTTGGGGGGTGGGATAGACATCCTGTGCAAGACGGAGCCATGTAACGGAAGACAGCAGTTGGAGGAGGATGAGAGGGAGGCGATGTAGGGGGGAATCGACAAAGCGGGAGGTGTGTGTGTGTGTGTATGTGTAAGGAAAGGGTGTTTCTATGCTCCCCTCACGACCGTGCTCGCCATCACTGCACGGTTGATGGATCAGCGTGTGTGTGCGCTCTTCATTGTGTCTAGCAGCCTTAAATATTTGATTACCGTCGGGGTGCAGAAAAGAGGGAAAGAAAGAAAGAAAGAAATATTTCATATCCTTGGCTGCATTTGGCTCGAAGGAGGAGGCTTTAATTGCAGATTATTCTCCATACGAGATGAAGGTCTATCTTAATCTTAAACTATCTATTAAATAAAGGTAGTGAGATGGTGAATAAAATGATATTCCATAGAGAATAAGTGGGAGACCAGAAGGGGTGTTACCTTCATCTCAAGGAGCATTTTTGATTTTATCCTGGAATGCAAGCGCTGTGAACAATTCTAAATCTGCATTCTCCTTTTCTTGGAAGAAAAGGGAAGGATGAATCGTGCTCCCTTTGCGACAGACACACACACGTGAGCACACACACATACGCACGCATGCATGCATGCATGCACACGCACACACACACACACACACACACTCCTCCCTCCCTCCTACCAATAAATAAATAAATAAATCGGGAGAACAGGAGCAGTTTTATTTTTAGAAGGTGCAAACAAGGGATGGGAGGGAGTTGTTAGATTGTAAACGTCTCTGATGTGCTCGGTCTGTACAACCTTATTCCTGATAATGGAGCTACCGACTTTGTCTGTCAGCGCCTATTTACACACAAATGAAGTGGGCCGTGGCGGGGGTCCGTCGGAGCTGCTAGCCTCCATCTCGCCTGTCAAAACGCGTTAGTGACTACAGGCGAAGGAAAGCCGCCGCGATCGAACCACAATCGTCCGATTCCATCGCCTCGTCCCTGGACGTCCGTCAGGTCTTTCTTCTCTCCGGCCTCTTCCAGGAACCTCAACAATGTCCCCTACCAAGTCGTAATAGACTTCTTGGGATGCCAGTTCGTCGGCACAAATTGGGGCTGCGGCCTTTTATTTGTCCTCCGTGGGGAAAAGTGTTTGGTGTAATAGAAACGAAATGGACCATAACTATGGCTGAATAAATCTTCCTTGCGCACCCCTTGCTTGTCAGAGCCCTATAAAACGACGTTTGATAGGCGTTCTGTACAGTTTAGGACTTCTCCCATCCTTCGTTCTGCACGACAGCGGTTGCAATCAATCAGTGTGTAATCAGCCGTCTTGCCGGAGCTGCCAGACAATTCTGGTGAGCGCGTGTGTATGTGTATGTGTGTGTGACAGCTGGCAGAGCTGCTATGTTGAGGGCCTGTCTGGGTGAGCGCGTGGCACCATGTAGATTCTGCTTCCCCGGTGCATAAATGCATATCAGAGAATGTGATGCGTGTTGCGCTGTTTAGCAAATGTAGTTTCAGAATTGATGAGCTGAGAGGAAGAGATATTTGTGTGAAGTGAAAATGAATCTTAACAGAGAATTCCAGTTGGGTGTGCGCACACAATTGATTAAATCCACACAAATCTTTAGATCTTTAGATCTTGTTTCTACATTTGTATGTGTAACAGCAGCAAGAAGTATGGGACAACCTAAATAATAATATCCGCGTTTCTCTGTCCTCTTATCTCTTTGTTACAGACTTGTCTAGAATTGGAACGTTACCTCCAAACAGAGCCCAAACGTCTGTCAGAGCTCTTTGATCAAGACCTTGACCGCCTCCTCTCTCCAGCTTATCTGAAGGAGGTTAGTGAGGAGGAGTTGTCAGATGCCCTGCTGCCCAGCCTGCAGGGCCTACCCGAACCTCGCAGCTCAACCCCTGCCATCCTCTGCGCCGCACGGAAGAATGTCCACTCAGCCAGCGCGATGAAAAGAGATCTGAAGCCTAAAGGTCAGGGTCTGGAGAATGTAGAGGGGATGGAGGGAGTTCACCATGCCCAACTGAACGCTGTCACCTCTCTGACACCGCCATCATCCCCGGAGCTGGGTCGCCACCTCGTCAAGCCCAACCAGACACTTACAGCCTCCGCTGATGGAACGCTTACCCTCAAGCTGGTGGCCAGGAAGGTGGGACTCGGCGCTGCCCGGCTGGTGACGGCACACACGCTCCCGGTCCGAGTGAAGAACGAAGAGGATGGCACGGCGTGCGCGATTGGCATCGGAGAGCTACCGGAGAACAAGAAGAGGATCCATCGTTGTCAGTTCAACGGCTGCAGGAAAGTGTATACCAAGAGCTCCCACCTCAAGGCTCACCAGAGGACACACACAGGTGAGAACACAGAGCAATTGGAATTCACTTGATCAAAAAACAATACCAAGGTACATGTCATGTATTTTGGCATCCTTCATGTACTAGCCCAGCTAGTTGTTTTCTTAGTATAACATTTGTTTCAAAACAAATCTTGTAACAAATCAAATCACCTTTCCTGTCTTTCCTGTCTGGAAATCCTTAATTTAAGGTTAGAATTTTGACAGTGTTGCTCTTGAAGTAATTTAATATGGAAATATTATTTGTGAACCGTTCCTTTTTCAACGGTCAATTGTATAGGCAAAGACAAATCTCATCTCTCCAGGTACCAACTGTACCAATTCAGGACAGCGCCTCCTTGTCAAGGTTCTTCTTAAGACGGAATGGGGGAGGGTCCCTAAGCTATAACTCTCCCGCTCTTCCATCTCAATCCCAAACCACTCAGACCTCTGTCGGGAAGCTGTCCTCCATCTGAGTAACTGCACAGTGATGGATGGATTGACCTGGATAGGCCAGCATTTCCCCAGTTTATTTCAAGCTCTCCCTGTCCTCTGTGTGTACTGTAAAGCAGGGCTAGCCGCCCGCTTTTGGGGGTCAGAGCTTGTATGGTGTAAAAGCATATGAAGTTTTTTTGCAAAAGGGATAATCCTGTGAGGCTGTGAACTGGGAACTGTGCTCATTAGTTAAGGCAAGGTAGGGGTTAGTCCTTCTCAGAGGGCAGAAGTCCCTCAGCAGGCTGAATTTTTGGTGCACGTTGACTAGTGTACACCTGTATGGTGTTGTTGCCATATATTCCAGGTTGACGTACTAGCTTACATTCACAACTTACCTTTTGAATCCTACCCTAGTTGTTTTGCAGCTCAGGTTCACATGTACAGTACTCTGCCCAGTGCTTGAGTTGCAATGTGTCAGCTTATCTGAGGACCAAAGAAACAAGCTGTGTATGTGTTATCACACGCTCGGCCATGCACACCTTAGGTCAAAGTGTGAGCCCGACTGTCGGAACAAAGATCCCCAACTGACGTGTGATCATTGATTTCCCCAGAGTAGCAAGTCTGGAGCCCCCCTTGCTAAGGAAAGATCGTGTCAACTGAACCGACTCAGAACAGCACACGGGTACTGATTTAGCCTCATAGCAATAAACTGGCAGACTGCAACAAACAACATACTCAATTTACCACAGAACCAATGCCCTGTCTGCATTCTGCAGTCGTGCAGCTACATAAAAGGCACATTATGAGGCCTTTTTGTTATAGACAGTTGTTTTCTGATAGGTTGTATACCGATCCTCAAACCAGGTTAACACATTTGTGACAGGGCTGTAAAAGCTAAATTATTGTAGCACATTCTGTTGACAATATCAGAATCTCATTGGATCTTCCAGTGCACATAGTTGAGGAGGCTCAGACCTTTTTTACCAACAACCCAGTTTTACATTTTATTTTCTCCACATTCACACACCTGGTAGGGGAGATACAAGATGGTTGCGCATCCGATAATAATTGAATAATAAACGATAATTCTGCATTTGTAGGAATCTCTCCTGAATTTGTATCGATCCCTGAAATTATTGGCAGCTCCGTAGAACAGTAATGACAGTCCGTAGAACAGTAGTTAAAAAACTAGCACATTGCCAATACAAAAAAAGAAGTTACAGTGGAATGACCCTCTTAAGAACGTGACGGCTGTGCCAGGGGCGTCGTCATCATCGTCCACCGCCTCCACACCCATTTCGCAGTGCCATTATCTTGGCAAGTTTAAAGATGTCATTACTCAAATCCTCTTTTTCTTAGTTGTTATTTCCATAAATTACAGACAGAGAAAGAGGTGATGATTTAATCTGGAATTAGGCAGGGGCGGGAGTTGTATTGCTAGTGCCCTGTAGAGATTTTCTGTGAATAGGCTTAGAGTAGATAAGGAATGGTACAATTAGATATTTGGGCAGGGTGAGAGAACGACTACAGCGCCCGGGCCTGTGGGGTTAATCTGACTTCTCTGTCTTGCTCTCCCTCTTTCCCTCTCCCTCCAACTGTAAGTTCATCCTCTGTCTTTTCTTTCGTCTTGCTGTCCTCATTTTCTCCCTGCCTGTATTTATTTGCCTCTCCAGCGCTCTCGCATCACTCTGCTGCATCATATCTCCCTCTCTGTCTAATTTTTGCCCTTTTTCCTTTACTTTTGCCGCAACATCCATCAATGCTCTGTCTCCCTCTCTCTCTCCCACTCTGTCTGTGTTGCTCTCTGGCTCTCTCCTCCGTGGTAGTAGCAGCGTGCTGGAGCCTATAAAACGTTCTCCAAGAGGCTCTCTAATGACCTCTGAGACCCAGATGCCCTGCCTCAGCTCTCGCTAATGGACGGAATGCAATTAACTTCAACTCTGGCACCTGAGAGGCTGGAGCCTTTGTATGTCTGTGTGTGCGCGCGTGAGCGTATGTGTGTTTGTGTGTTTGTGTGTATGTGTGTGTATGTCCGCACTCTTGCTGCTTCTGTGTGTGTCTGTGTGTATGTTGGGCTCGGAAGTAGCAGATAACACATAATGGGATGACTCTAAAAACAGTCAGTTATCAGATTATGAATGTGCCCTAGAAAGAAGTGATTGGGTATTTGATTAGAGCCAAAGCATTTGAGGAGTGAAAGTGTTCAGGCATCTTTTTCGGTTTAACCTAATGGGGGATTTAATCGGGAAGGGCTGAATTAATACTTTCTTAACATTATTTCAAATGATGACAAATGTGTCATCCGTGATAATTCCTCAACTCGTGAAGAAATAATCCAGTTAGCGTCATAATCTGGGTATATTAGAAGATGATAATCCAAAAGTCACAATGCGTAATCAGATTATCTTGTGGATTAGGTTACTGATTGCCGTTTGGAACTGCCAGTCACCCACGCAGTATGCAAGGTGGGAGTGAGTGTGTGTGTGCTTGAGTGTGTGTGCACACAATCTGCTTGTATGTGTTTGTATAAGGGCATCTAGAGGGACTGGAGGAAAAGTGGAGGAAGGGAGGGGTTGCTTGGCAACGGAGAGCAGCGTATCGTTGGAGGAGTCGGTAGCTGAGTAGTTATGTACTGCTGCTGGCTCCGGTCTTTTGCCCCTCCTTCAACCCCCCCTCACACCCAGACACACACACGCACACACACACGCTCACGCTCACATTCCTTGTGCGCTACCACTACAACCACTACTGCTGCACCCTCCCCCCCCTCCTCCCTCTCCTATCTCCATTGCCCCATACCGCTCTATGGTTACCGTCGCTAGGCAACTGCCTCCATGCTCTACCAGCGTGCTCAGTAATTGGCCAGTGGCATGGAGGTGGCGCACCGTTGCCAGATCCAGCCAGCTGCACTGAGTACTGCCTCCTCATGTTTCAGCACCCCCGCCACCCCTGCCTCCCACAAACACACACAGCCTGGCCCCTCGCTCATTCCCGTCGCTAGGCAACACATTCAGGCATCCGTGCCTCTCGGGAATTTCATTGGCCAGAGCCGGATGGCCCAGACCTGCTGCTCCGAGTGTTTCTGAGAAGTGAAGCAGTATGGAGCAAACGTGACCATAGCGGGGACAAAGATAAACATATAAACAAAGGCAGAGAGGGCAAAATACTTTGGCCAATCATCGTGCCAACACTTTACCATTTATTATTCAGAGATATTGATTGACTTGCCAGTTACAATTGCACGTTGCATATTTGTTTTTCCCCTCTCCCTCGTTTTACCTCTTGTCCAGCCTTACCAAGCATTTTGTTTGTGTTTCTCTGCACCTGCTGTCAGAAATGTTGTTGACAGGCTGGAAAATCAACTACGTGTCAACTCCTTTGATTGTATGTGTGATTGTGTGTGTACACTACCAGAGGTTGGCAACACTAACCAGCGATCGGCTTAGTACACCGAAGCTCTCAAGTTGTAGTGCCGCGCTCGATCCGCTCAGGGAAAGTGGGAGCTGTGAGTGCTCAATCTGCCATCCATCTTCACATTTGATAGTGGCATTCAACAAATTAAGCCGATTAGCGCATGTGTGTGAGGCTACTCAAGCGGAGCCGGTCAGTGTGTCAGTTTGTGTGTATTCATGAGTGGGCGCCTGTCCAGATGGGATATGACTGATGCAGGTGACGTCTTCAGCGCTGGACGCAGCTGGCAGACTGTGACTCCTTTGCCATTATGCCATGTGTGACTGGCCTAATTACCCCCCCCCTCTTCACACACACACACACACACACACACGCGTGCGCACGTGTGCGCGCACACGCGCACACACCCGCTGGCGTATCTGCAGCCCTCTCACCCTTAATCCACTTCAGCAGCACTCTCCTTCTCCATTTTTCTTCCCCTCCTGGTCCCTGGTCCCATCTCATCTCCCCTCTTCTCTCTCTCTCTCTCTCTCTCTCTCCCTCTCTCTCTCTCTCTCTTTCCACTGTTTCCCACCCACCTTGCTCTCCCCTACCTCTAATCCCCTCACAGCCTCCCCCCTTCCTTCTCTTCCTCCTCCTCCCTCCCTCTTATCCCCTCACTCCTCTCTCACACCTCTTGCTACTCCTCTTCTTCTTCTGCATGTTCAGCAAGACGCAAGACCATTGGGAGCTTCTCCATAGCTGGTGTTAAACATCGTCTCATTCCCGTACCTTAAATCCCCAACGAAAAGCGCAGGAAGTCATGCCATACCAATCGCTATCAGTATAATAGTGCTGCAGCATATCACCAACAGACTGCTATGTACTCAGATATCCAAATGCAAAGATCATAATATGTTTTTCATTGCTGATGCAGTTGGTTGATCACAACAGCATATTGTGCAACACTAGTCTGAAAGCAAGGATCTAAAATCTGAAAAGGAGACATGCAAACATCCCGGCTGTTATCTTTTTTTCTTGCATTTACTGAAAAAAAGTCTACTGTTTTGGCACATCTGTGTTTATTTTTTAACATATCAAAATTGGCAAACTTAAAATTCAAAAGTTCCTGTTTTGCCTCTCGGGTCAGTGCGCTAATCAGCATGCGAGTAATGACTTCAGGTGAAGTGAGGCTCACACAGATGTGATCAGCTGGTGAAGCTTTGGGGTAAAGTGTGTCGCGTTAGCTTGCTTGGTTGTATGATAAAACTCTGACAAATTCATCACTTTAGGGCAAAATTAAAAAAAACAGAGAAATTACAAAAGGTTGCACAAATTTCTCACACACACACGCAATCAAAAACTACCAGCACAAAAAAAAACAAAAAACCACACGTGCTTCAGATAGGTGTACTGACGGATGAATTATGTGTGTATGTGTGTGCGTCTGCGTCTGTGTGTTTTTGTGTTTTCCCCCCCCGCAGGTGAAAAGCCGTACAAGTGCTCGTGGGAAGGCTGTGAGTGGCGATTCGCCCGAAGCGATGAGCTGACGAGGCACTATCGCAAACACACCGGCGCCAAGCCTTTTAAGTGCAACCACTGTGACAGGTCTGTCATAACACACCTCTTTCTCTATCTCTACATCTCTCCCTGCCTCTGTTTGTCTTACATGATTTGACTCTTTTCCAAGGCCGTATTCAAAGTTCTCTGAGAACGTGTTTTTGTCTGTGTGTCTTTATACGGTTCGGTAAAGCATAGGTACAAGATTTTGTATCACAGCTCCCAAATGCGTAGTAATGTAGTGCTTTTAAGATCCACAGTTTTTTTCACAACTCTTGAATTGGTAGCCAAAATGGCCCAATGGCTAATTGAAGTCCAGTGATGTGTTGCAGTACCTTGCCATTGATTATCATGGCTAGCAAAATCTCATTAGAGTTTTTTAAGCGTTTCTTTTCTTTAAAAAAAAAAAAAATGCCTGTGGAAATTTCGGGAGTCACCGTGACCACAGAATCGGTGCGCTCCAAGGTGTGGTTGTGTCCATTTCGATAAATAAAGCCCCCAGAGCTCAGCCGATAGTGGTTGGAGAGGTGATCCTGTAAATCGGATCATTTCGGGTTTGATCCTCTGTGACCCAAGCATCCCCCGCATAGGTGTCCTTGAGCAAGGCTTTAGAGCTGAGTTTGTTTGTTTGTGTGTCTGTGTAAATAACAGCTTGCAGAGGAATAACACACAACAGCAAGTTTTTCCTCACAGAAATGGATTCTGTCCAATAAATCATTACCGAAAATTAAGCATTCCCTTTGATAGTAATGCAGTCGAGGGGTGGGACCACTACTTTGGTCCAAGTACAGCAGAGGAGTACTCGGCTAGAAATGAAATAATGATAATATAATGGTAAGAAATGTAAGCACACAACACATCCCCATGTGACTCATTAGCTAGTCCACTCGGATGCCCGTTTAATTGAGAATATTGTCTATTAAACACAGCATGTTAATTTTCTTGGACCAATTACTCTTGGCTGTGCTAGCTAGAGATCAGCTTTGTACACAGAAAGTCTTAAGTTGCACTACCTCCCTCACACACACACACACCACAGAACACGCCAATTTTAGAGACTTTTTTCAAGTCATTGGTGAGTTGGAGGCTACCTTGTCATTGCAGATTTCATTGTCTCCTTCCACACAACAGAGAATGAGGGTTCAGCCACAAGTGTCACGTTCTTCTGAAAATTACAAGTGTAATTGCCAACAAAATGTGTTTTCCTCCAGAGATATATTTCTGAGATACGCACATTTTGGTTGTTTTCAAGCAATTTCCAGCCGATTTGGGAGTAATATACAGTTTCCAAATCCTCCTCCAGCTGGGGTAGTTTGCTTTAATGGGCTAGAGTCTGTGTGTGTGTGCGTGTGTGTTTGTGTCATTGGGTGTGTGTGTGTGTGTTAATGTGTGTTCTGTCACCGTTTGTGTGTGCGTGTGTCTGTGGTTGTGAGGCAGCAGAAGGCCAGGCATTGTCGTCTTAATCAGGTCTCAGCTGGACAGACTGTAAATACAGTATTCCACCTCCTCCTTACTGATT
>OMPJ01039370.1:0-35847 GCA_900312935.1 Carapus acus | reverse complement strand
TCGGTCACTTCTGTTGACTTTTTCCACCAGCTTTTTCTGCCTGTAGTGACGTCACCACAGTCGCTCTGCAAGTGAGACACACGCAGGTTTCTTTCACAGATGTAAAAAAGAACCCCTCCTCCCTTTCGTTGTGAAAGTGATGAGTTTTCTTTCATTTTCCTGCCATGCTTTATAACCTGTATTGAGCGCCCATCTTCGCTGCTTCCCCGCTAGCTTTCCCTCCACTCGCACTGCGCACAATACTGATCATTGAACTGGAGTAGGTCAAACTTCACCCAAACTTATCTAAACCTCATGAATAAGGGACACATTTTAGGATATTGTCATTCTAAAGTGTCGGTGTGATTTTTAAAAAAAAATAGCAACAGAATAAAATAAAATTTTAGATGCAGCTCACTGGTGAGTGGTGCTATTTTTAGAGAACGCCTGCGGCGCCTCATGTGGTCATTGCGGGCGACCTAGCGCCCGCGGGCACCGTGTTGGTGACCCCTGGTTTACATCCTGAGGAGCGCTACCTGCTCCATTTTGTAAAACGGCTTGAGATAACTTCTGTTGGGATTTGGCGCCATACAAATAAAATTGATTTGACTTGACTGGACACCGGATGGGTAGCACACTTACACCAAGCCTGGAAAAGTAGTGGGCCACTCAACCAGACAGTGTTTGACATTTTAGAAAAAATGTGGCCATGTGGGTGTGATGGTGTCATTATAGCTCACAAAGTTTGTTTAGATTATTTCTAGAGGGTGAAAAAATAAGTAGAAAACATGGACAAATGGCATGCCATCTTGCCATGTGTCATTCATTCTTTCGTTTTATATCAAAACAAATGGGCAGTTGATGTAGGATGAAACGTGCGTGCGTGCATGCGTGCGTGCGTGTGCATGTGTGTGTGTGTTCATAGCTACCACGGGGTGGGGCTGTAGAGCTTCGTGACTGGTCTAGCCACTAGCACGCACAGACGTACAGTATGTGTGTAAATGTTGTATGCATGAAACTGTACAGCAGCGGAGGTGGCGGTGGCCCTCAAGGGCCAGATGACAACAGCAATTATTAAGGACGTATAATGTAATTTAATGTAATTACTCATTTAGAAATTTCTAATAATAACAAATGTTTACTCGCTAATCTTTCATGTATCCCATTTGCATAGATTAAAAAAATATGTCAGGTCTTTGCTATCATCATGATGTACATCCTTGTATCTTATTTGGAAAAGAGACCTGACTTAACCAACAATCATCAATCATCAGTCAACAATCAGTCAACAGCCTGACTCCCTCACTTTGTTCGTGTTGATATTTGGTGACAAACATTTTGTAGAGTGTGTATCTGGTCGGGGCATAGCTGCCGTCGCTTTCCCATAATATGACCCTCGTACATTTATTCAGAGATGTACTTTGTGGGTAAATCTTTGTGGGTGCACAATCAAGTGAAGGAAACTTACATTGAAACAGTAATTCAAGGGCTTGTTGACCACAATCAATGATGCAGGAGGCGGCATTTGGCCTTCTGGCCTTGAATGGACATATGTGGTATATTGAAAGTCATTCAAGTGTTTGTGGGCCACAGACATTGACGTAATGGGCAACATCTGGCCCGCGGGCCTTCGATTGACGCCTGTGATGTACTGACACAGTCACTCAAGCGCTTGCTGGCTAGATAAAATGATGCCCACGAGGCCTGCGGGCCTAGAGCTTGACACATGTGCTCTACAGTATCGTAGTTTCTGGTAATCATGGGACGCAAAGGTTAATACCTTGAAGATTAACACATTTGTCGACGTGGTGAATTTACAATTTTGTCATGCATGGTTTAGTATTGTTTTTTGTGCTTGATACATTGTTTATTTGTAGTTCAGAATACAATGATACCCCAGTTTTTGCCTTCAAGACTCAAACACCTGTGTCCCTGTTGAATTCCATGCTGAATTTTATTAATTATCCAAAGGCTAGAAAAAGTATATCTATATTCAAATGGAAAGTCTGTGTGAAATTGTCATTTTGAGAGAAAACTGTCGCAACAACTTGCAGGCTTACCTGTATGTGCCCAGTCACAGCGGTATATGGCGGCTTCTAAACATTTTGACAAAAACAAATAGACAGGTGCTATACCACAGACTGTGATTGGAACACAGCGTTGTCCTATCTCTTGTAGAATCTCTCTCTCTCTCTCTCTGTGTGTGTGTGTGTGTGTGTGAATGGGGGTACCCCCATAGGTTTGGGTGGGCAGCATACCACAATAGACAGTATCTGATTGGTGGGAGGACAGTCGAGCCCCTCAGATCAGCGTGTGTTTGTGCGCGTGCATGTGCGCGCGCAAATAAATGTGCTTGACGCGTGTGTGTGTGTATGTGTGTGTGTGTGTGGGCGAGGAGAGCCGTTGTGGTTGTCTCTGTGCGGTCTTTTTCTTTTCATGCTCCATAACTTCTCACACCCTTTTATCTTGAAAATCTGTACTAACGCGCTGGTCTTTTGTTGGAATTCCGTTTAGACATGTCGGGACTAAATCCATTTCCCCAAAACAATCAGCGGAATGACTCATTCCATTGCTGCGCGCACACAAGCACACACACGCACACGCGTATGTTGGGCGGTTATGATGGGCGTGCCGCTGCGTGTATAAAGGCCAAAAGCGCGGAGACACGGAGCATCTTTCCGCCCGGAGCCTGCATCCCGTGTCTCCGGTGAGTGTGACAACCATGTGTGTGTATGTGTGTGTGTGTGTGTGTGTGTGTCTCAATGGCTGACAGAGGACTGGTCTGTTGTCCGATCTACTCCAGGTGACCTTGCTCGAAGCCATGTGGCCGCTGAGGACCCTCGCCCCCTGCCTCCTCCTCCTCCTCCTCTCACTCCTGGCGGAGCGCGTCTCCCCGTCCTCCTCCGGCAAACGGGCCCGGGCAACCGAGCAGAGGGCGGGAGCCGGAGGGAAGCCCCCCGTGTCGGGCCGGGGCAAGTTCCCCGCCAAGGAGATGCAGTGCACATGGACTGCCAAGGATGGCGCGGAGGAGGCGGTGCGGCTGGCGGTGAGGTGCGAGAACCCGCAGGCGCGCATCCACGGAGGAGAGACCGACCTGAGGTGCGAGTACACCGGGAAGCCGCAGAAATGTCCGGCCTTCACGTCCAAACCGGGACACTTCTGGAAGCAGGTGTCCCGCACCTTCAAGCGGCTGGGCGCCAAAGTGTGTCGCGACGATCGCGCCCTGGTGCGGGTGGGGGCGTGTAAGCGAGCGCCGCGGGACGCGCATTTCAAACTGGACGTGAGGACCGCGGTGGCCAGCGGCCAGTCCGGAGGAGAGTCTCAGCCCCCCACCCCGCCGCCGGGGGTCGCGGGGAACAGCACCGCTTGCAGGGAGCGCATCGACCACCGGGACACGGCCGAGCAGTACTGCCGCAGCTCCTGGGCGAGCGTGTGCGCTTTCATGCTGTCCATGCTGCAGAGCGGAGACTGCTGAGCGCCTGCGCGCACACATCACTCATCATTAAGAGATACACACTTGTCTGATACAGTTTGAATCGATGTACGCTGAGAATTCCGGGGGGCGGGGGGGATTTTTTTGCTCGGAAGCATCTCCGCAGGGAGTTGAGGTGGGATTGTTGAGTCGACGTTCATGCACCAAAGATGCTTTTTGTGATTAATTGCGGTCGCGTAGAATGAAGCGAACAGTCCACTAACGCCTCCTTAAACAAGTGGGGAGGGTCAAACACTTTCCCGCGGGGTTTATCAATCGATTCTCCTCAAGAAAATCCACATTTTCACCAGGAAATTCCAATTATTCGCAAAAACCCGAATCCCTATTCGCTGCATACTTCGGGGATTTCCTCGAAATGGGTGCACGTGCCTTGAAATCATTCAGATTGTTGCAGATTAATTTACCCAATCACAAACCAGCCGTTTGTCCTGGGATCAGACCTGACTGATCCTCTAATGCTGCAGGACTAACAAAGGTGAGCTGAGCGGAGGTCCGCGAAGGTTGGACTGAAAACGATCCTGTTCTAATGATCACCGTTTTTTAACACGTAGAAATAGATGTGAATTGATTTACGTAATCTCCTGGAAATGTATACTGTTTGAAACAAAACCACTAATTTCTCCCGAAACACTGTGTGCGCTCCGGAAATAAATATTTTCTATTTATACACAACTACATGGAATTGTTTTTTTTTTTGTCATCTCTCTCAAATCAAACTTTGAAAGAAAATGGGGGGTCAAAGGTGAAAAAGTGTGTGAGTGTGTGCACGTGTGTGTGTTGTGCCATTCATGTTTTTTATGCTTACAGGAGAGAACAATTTCGGATAAATTACACACACGCACACACACACACACACACAGGTGCAAGACTTGTTCTCCCTTCCTGTGTCCTGTCTCCGCTCCTGCTGGCTTTTAATTACTTTCTTGCTCAGCTGTGTCGAGGCACACGTCGGATGTTTGGAAGTGCCCTTTTTTATGGCTGCGATTTGGCACCAAACCCCTCACAGTGCGTGTGTGTGTGTGTGTGTTTGTGTGTGTGTGTGTGTCTGGTAATTTGTGTTGTAATCCTACAGCAAGTGCAGCCCTAGATGTGGGACTCTATCCTTTCCTGTCTGCCCTGTGACCTCTGACCTTCCGGCTCTTTGTCCACACTGTCAAGACCCGTGAGCGTCGACTGAGGAACGGCGTCGACATTCCAGCGGAAGTCTGGGCTCTTTGATGCTGAGGGGGGGATTGCTTTTGTCATACTGTGCTGCCCACTCAGGGCCACTGCGGTGGGAAGGAAGTAGTTAGAGGTCAGAGGTCAGGGACGAGGGAGGAAATGAGGATACCATCCGTGTCCTCGCGCCAGCCCAAGCACGGCTGCAACCAGTAGTAATGTGGCTCACTCAGTTTGATTTACGGCTACGCTCCTCAACAGCTGTGTTGATGAAAAAAAAAAAAACACTTGAGGTGTAGATTGTAATGAGGAATTCAGTTCAGTAAACACACACACACACACACTCACATGCACCAAAAGTGTGGTCAGTGCAGCTCATCATGGGTGTGGATTTGGACGCGTGGTGGCTTCCTCTCTGGAATAACAGCACTTTTTTCACACACTACATGTGGATGGGTAGAAAGATTTCTCTCTTATTCTCTGTCTGTCTGTCTGTCTGTCTGTATCTGTCTGTCTGTCTGTCCGTCTGTCTGTCCGTCTGTCTGTCTGTTTGTCTGTCTCGCTCTCACACACAGACACACACACACACATGTACACACACACACACACACAGACACACATTAACCCTCAAGCTGATTTACACATGGTTACCCAAATTCAACCTCAATCATCCCTTGATCTCTGGCAGGTTTGGTCATGTTGGTAACGTGGTGAAAATGTGTGAGGTGCATGCATGTGTGTGTCTGTGTGTGTGTTTGTGTGTCTGTGTGTGTGTGCTCTCCATTTGTGTATATGTGTTTGCATGTATATGTATGTATGTGTGTGTATATGTACGTGCGTAGGTATATTCATGCCTGGCAGGTTTGGTCATGTTGTGGTGATTATGTGTGTGCATGTGTGTGTGCGTGTGCTATGCATTTGTGTATATGTATTTGCATGCGTATGTATTTACAGTATGTCTACAGTATGTACGTGTGTGTATACAGTATGTACATATGTAGGTACAATTATGCATATTTGCATGTATCTACACACTTACATATCTATATATCAATTTGTATGTATGTATGCATGAAAGTATGTATGTACGGTATGTATGTATGTATGTATGTATGTATGTATGTATGTATGTATGTATGTATGTATGTATGTATGTATGTATGTATGTATGTATGTGTGTGTTTGTGTGTGTGTGTGTGTGTGTGTATGTGTATGTGTTTTGTGTTAACGTGTACATGTATGTATTTTTGTGTTAATGTGTATGTACAAGTATGTATACATATTTGATGCTATCATTCATTCATGCCAATTATTCAAATGAGTGTGAATGACGTGTTGCTGCAGATGGATAGACAGATGGATGAAGACGTATGAGCATCACCACACACACACACACACACACACACACACACACACACAACACACACACACACACACACACAAATGTCTTAAATGCCCTCAGAGAAAACAAGGATGTACAGAAAACTATTCAGAAAAATCCATGACCGCTGATAATCATCAACTTATTTCAGCCATCATGGAATGTGGACACCAACCTTTTGTTCCCTCATGCGAGGACGGAAGTCTGTTATGTGTCTCAAGCAAAACAAGCATCTTTGACATTGCACATCTACACAAAAACCATATGAATATATGTTAACATTTCTATAAATGAACAACACTAAATGTGTCGCATTCCCCACCAGCAAATCAGTGTCATGCCCGATTTGCACTGTATTTGCAGGAAGCGCATATTTGTGGGTGATAACTGAGGCAGCTGCAGACATAGATTCCGTCGGCGATCCCGTTTCACATCTCAACATTCGCTCTGTCGTTAAGGTTTATCATGTTTGACATGGTGTGAGTGGTTTGACAAGCAGGCTTACCTGTGCTGGCTCCAGGCTCACAACGTGACGTCATCCGGGGGAAGATGTGCCTGTATTCACCTGTGAGGCAGGCCGAGGAAAGGTTACACAGCCAGCCCACAACAAAAACGCTCAGGTCCAACATTTGCGATAGTGAAAATTGTATTAATTTGTATTTATTGGTTGGTGAGGTCTGACATTCATTTTGAGTGCAAGGAAGACAAAGATGCGTCTGCCTCACTTTGGCAGCAAAGACTAATATTGACAAATAAAGACAGAACATCAGAGGCTAAGATTGGACTCTGATTCACATCTCTTAGTTAGCTGAATTACCATTGGTCTCAGATATAAGCAATAAGTGATGCCCCAGGTTTCAAATGAAAGAGACTGAAGCAGTGCAGTGCTCGTCTCTTGTTGTGCACCTCGGGTACAAAATCCAGTATTAATTTTTTCTGCAAAGATGTAACATTATCTGTTCCTGCGAGGGCTGGAAAAGTGCCAGAGTACATCAACCGGAGATTTACATGCTGCTGCAAGATTAAACACGTCCTCTTTCAGACTCCCAGGGTGCTTAGAGTGGCAAAGAAAAACTGAATTGAAACAAACATCCGAGATGAATGTTCCCAAAGAACTGAGGGTTCACTCCAAGCAGCAAATGCGGAATGCCAGCGCTCTACTTCAGGAATTTGGGTATTATGGATTTGTGGCGACTTCCATTACCAGATTACTTGGACAGATTTGCGGTCGGGCCTGACTTATGCAT
This sequence comes from Carapus acus, assembly GCA_900312935.1. NCBI lineage: Eukaryota > Metazoa > Chordata > Actinopteri > Ophidiiformes > Carapidae > Carapus > Carapus acus. The sequence goes on along the minus strand of OMPJ01039370.1, from coordinate 28,589 downwards.
CAGGTAAAGAAAACAACCCACAGCTTTTGTTAGGGCATATTCTAACTCTGACATGTTGTTACTGAACGGATTACACCTTATATCTTTCTCTGGCTTTGAATCCAGTATGAGATGTTGGCTCACGTTGAATTACTGTTTTGACCATCAGTGTTTTGTTTTGGATCACTTACTATTTGCTTTGATTGCTTTTGCTTTGATTTACTTACTAATTTGCTTTTTCTGTGTTATTTATTTGATTGCCTCTCTTTGACCCTTTGGCAAACTGTGATGTTGGTTCAGTGGTATTGTAATAAAGTTGGGTTAAATCATTTTTTTTGCTGTCATCATTTTCCATTATCTGCATTTAATTTATTTTGCTTTTCCAGTTCATCATTCTCCAAAAAGAAGTTTACAAAGTTTTTATGAAGAGTTATAACAGATGAAACGACAGCTGCACAAATGTGGACTACGAGGATGAGCGCTTGAAAGAAATGCATCTGTGTCGATGAAAATTTACAAGAGAGGATGATGACATCACACATGACATCTGCTTTGACAATAAAAAGATTACTAGTCCAGCGAGTGAGGCCTTGGCACAGCTTCACATGTGCCCGACTAGACTGAGTCATAAATCAGTCAGGTGTGTGTGTGTGTAATGCTGCACAACCAACATGCAGAACTGGAATTCCGTCCTGAAAGGCCACATTGAACTGCACTCAGACAAGTTCACACAATCACGTGAAAGCTGGAGCAGATCCGTTTACATCCCACTGGTCTATCATCTCCGATGTTCTTACACGCCACAGGTGCGCCACAAAAAAAGAGAGCAGCCCCCCTTGAACTTGAACATATGTGTGTTTTGTGGTCTAGCCACAAGAAGCTGTCAGTGAGACACAGTCCACAAGAAATTCATCAAAACACCCGCCAATGACCCCAATCAGCTCCACAATCTGACCTAAAAACCCTCTGGTGCCCTCACACACATGCCCACCCACAGACTCACACATCCACACACGCACGCAAAGCATCCAGGGGGGAGGAGTCGAGCGTATTGTTCTTTCCGTGGCTCGAGGTGGCCTGACCCCACACCCTGCTGTTCAGCCCACCTTATTGGTTACCCGTTGCTGTGGCAACATGCTGCTTTAAAACAGAAACGGTTAGTGTGGTGGCGTAGTGTAAATAGCACCTGGCATGACCTTCTCTTCAAGGAAACACACTTTCTAACAATCGTCTTACACATACGTCTCGCACAACACACACACACAGACACACGCACACTCTTCGTTTTGACAATCAAAAATCCTCTTACACACACGCACGCACGCATGCACACACACGCATTTTCACTGTTCCTGTGGAAATACAGTAGATAGATAGATAGATAGATAGATAGATAGATAGATAGATAGATAGATAGATAGATAGATAGATAGATAGATAGATAGATAGATAGATAGATAGATAGATAGACATTCACTCAGAGGTGTCAGACTGTGAACATCCTTCTCTTGGTCAGTAAACCTTAAAAGTGGTGCTATGTGTACATACAGTACATACGTATCTATATATCAATATGTATGTATGAATGCATGTATGCACCACTTCCAGTGTCCAGTGATAGTGAAGTTGAATAGCCCTGATGTGCAGCATGGAATCATAGCGCACAATTTTTCAAACAACTCCACTAGATGGGGCTGTGGCAAATCGGATCGATGAGGGCAGTCCCACAGAGCAGTGCGGCATACCATCCTCTCACAGCAAGACGGTTCAGTTTGAGTGGGGTCTCTCAGCGTACTCCAGCCTCCTCCCACCACCAGAAACTTTCACAGTGAGCAAATAGGGGATACCCATGTTGTCCCAAGGAGTGAGGGCGAGCACGATTGGTTTGTTTGTCTCGAAGTGGCCCATTGATGTACCTGGAGGCACCCCACCTTCACTCAAGTCCGCTGCGATAGGCCCCAGCAGACTGTAATGAAGACAAACTTGGTCCAGAAAATACATGAGAGAATGACCATTGTCATGATCCTCTGTGAGACCTTATGTGTATTATCATTTGTGGATAATTTATCAACCCATTTTCTAGACCCACTAAGACATGTATCAAACTCAAATTTGGCTCAAAACATCACTTTATCTGGCCAGTGGGTGCATGAATGACTATGTCACAGCAGGTGTTGATTCAAGGCCCACGGGCCAGATGCAGCCCGCTACATCAGCGCAAGTGGTCCATTGATGCTTGGGTGAGTTTCAATATAACGGGGGTGTAAAATTCAAGGCATGCAGACAAAATTCAGCCTGCCGCATCATTGTGTATGCCCCCAGAGTGCTTTAATGACCGTTTCACTGTAAATCTTCATTTCAATGTGAATTGACATACAAACTACATCTCCCACAATGCATGTGGATCATGTTTCTGGTAAAGTGACGGCAGCTGTGCCCCGACCAGATTCACACTCTTGTCAACAAACACCAGTGGAGCCCAAGTGAGGGAACCAAGTTGTTGACTTGTTGATTGACTGTGAACTGACTAATGTAGGTTTCTTTTCCTGAGATCTCTCATGTTGTTACATCTATGCAAATTTGTAAGTTGAATACATGACAAATGTTAATATTAATCATTTCTGAATGAGTCGTTAGCTGCCACCTTATCATGGTGGAGTGGTTTGAGTGTTCCAATCATCCTGAGAGCTAAGTTGTCAGGGGCCCCTGTAGGGGCCACGGTAGTGTCTCCCAAGGCAAAAAGGTCTCAGGTGACGGGTCAGACTAAAAGCGGGTCTGGACCCCTTTGACGACAAAAAAATCAAAGGATGTTCACGTTGCTCAGACTGGCATCATCGGGGCCCCACCCTGGAGCCAGACTTATGGAGTTTGAATGGACTATGTTTTCCAGCTCCGTTGTTGAGGCAGCACCCCAAGGCTGTAGCTGTAAGGCTGCGGGTGCCTGTCATGGCGGCAATCCCTAAACCCAGTAGTTTGGAGGTAAGGGATGCTGTCAAGGTGAAGAAGGAGGCCTACCAGGCTCACCTGGCCTGTGGATCCTCTGAGGCCACTGACAGGTACCGGCAAGCCAAGCGTGTGGCAGGCCAGGCTGTTGTGGAAACAAAAACTCTGGTCTGGGGGGAGTTCGGGGGGGTCATGGAGGAAGACTATCAGTTCGCCTCAAAGAGGTTCTGGCAAACCATCCGGCGCCTCAGGAGGGGAACGCAGTGCCCTACCAACACTGTTTACAGAGGAGGTGGGGAGCTGCTGACTTCAGCTGAGGATGTGGTCGAGCGGTGGCGTGAATACATTGAGGATCTCCTCAATTGAGGATCTCCTCAATCCCACTGGCATGTCTCTCACAGAGGAAGTACAGGCTTGGGACTCAGAGGTGGATGCGTCCATCACCCAAGCTGAAGTCACCGAGGTGGTTGAAAACCTCAACGGTGGCAAGACGCAGGGGGGTGGACGAGATCCGCCCTGAGTACTTCGAGTCCCTAGATGTTGCAGGGCTGTCATGGCTGACACGCCTCTGCAACATCGCATTGCAGCCAGGGACAGGATCCTCCTGAGGAGAGGGAAGTATGGGCTTCCCTTCTGAGACTGCTGCCCCCAAAGCCTGACCCTGGATAAGCGGTGGAAAATGGATGGATGGATGGATAGTGACAATTTACATAAAAAACATTATACCTCCTTAATAATTGCCATTATCTTCTGGCTGCTTGAGGGCCACCACCATGCTTATGTGGCTTTTGGTGAACATGAGTTTGAAACCCCTGCACTAAGACTTGCTTCAACCCATTCCCGCTCTCATGGGGCAAAGGCCAGCCAATCATTGAGAGGCTCATGTGTAAAACCGTCTCCCCCTTGTGGCAAAGACAAGACAGTTCATGTACATGAACAAAGGGAAATGATCTGAGGAGATTCAAAGACAAAGAGCTGACATTTCGTTGTACTTCATCGAGTGACACATTTATTATTGCATAAATTTGTTTGCGGTAAAAAGTGCTTACAAACAGAATCTGACACTTTGGTTCAATAAATGAAATGGCAGTATCAGCCATAAAGGGAACAAAACTGGATCAAAGCTGCTTTAATGCACACATTGAGCGAATGTTAGCTACCTTTCAGAGACGCAATTTGGAAATGCTGTTTAAGAGACCTTCAGGTTCCCCTTGTCAATCACAAGCAGGTTGTTAATATCTCAGCGAGTGGCTGACGACCTGAGACCACTTCAGAGAGAGGCACTTCAGGTGTGGTTCCAATTCCTGTGTGGCACACTTATGCATCGTCCCCTCCGCAAAGCAGAAGAAGGGCCTTGCGGTAGTCCCCGCCGGTGTCCCCCTGCAAAATGCACCCAAACAGTTACATCTTGGCAGGTGATGGGGAAGCTGTGTGATTGGGCATCATGGCCTCTCAAGTCATTGATGAGTACCTTGATCATGGAATGCAGGGAGCACCCAAAGAGTCTTCTGAAATCAGATCTGATGTCCAACATGTCCACCTCGCTGCGAGTCACCATCGCTCGGATCAGGGTGTCATCGTCGGTCCCCAGACCCTGCAGCAAGGACAGATGAATGTAATGACTGGATGCTTTGCAGGAGATTCACAACTTCCACCTGCATCGAGTCAGTCAGAGCGAAAGAACATTTACTGACTACCTTCATGGAGTAGTAGAGAGTCTCAGCAAAGTACCCTGGCACACTCCTGGCACACTTCACTGTGAGAGGAATAGGAACAAGGCAGCTGTATAACCATTTCGGCCATAAAATCATAACAGCTCCACGTGTAACTTCCTGCTCTGGTTTTACGATGCAGGATGCTGTAGTTCCGCACCAACGGCCAGGAGCAGATCGCGCAGGTTTCCCGACGTCTCCCTCTTGATGCTTTCCTCCATCTCATATCCGGTCATCTTCATGTAAGCATCAAACACTGCAAAGCATCGTGTTCAAAGTGGTTACAGTGCACAGCTGCTTTTCAACTCGTGCCGAAGACACACACCTTTCCTGAGATGCTCGGCACTGCGATTCCCCAGGATGGTGATGAATGATTGTTCATCGGTACCAAACTTCTTCTCTCCTGCCTGGAAGAGAACCTGGAACCACAAACACATAAAACAGTTACACATCCTTTGTTTGCTTTGTGGAGCACTTTGTACATCGTGACAGTACTTCCTCCTCAGAGCTTCGAGCCAAGAGAGGTAACGCGGCTATCGATCAAAGTCAACATGAAAACATAACCTTGGTAATAAAAATAACGACTATGTCGGTTGACAGTTTCGGTCGGGTGAAATGAGCAAAGTAACCCAACATCTTATCATGGAGCTTTATCATAGGTGTTGCATAACTGGCTCACCTGAGCATCAGCATCGATGTTCGCTTGTTGGATCCCCTGCTGCCTGTTACCCTGAAGAAAGAAAAAAGATGACAATTAAGAGGAGATGAAAGGAGAGGGAGAAGAGAGGAGAAGAGTGGTGGAGAAGAGAAGAGAAGAGAAGAGAAGAGAAGAGAAGAGAAGAGAAGAGAAGAGAAGAGAAGAGGAGACGAGACGAGACGAGAGGAGAGGAGAGGAGAGGAGAGGAGAGGAGTTTCACCTGCAGCAGGATAACCAACAGTCTCTTGAAGTGTCCAGAAGTGTCTCCGACGATGTCCTCCTCCAGATCGTCATCGTACTCTGGGACACACACACACAGACAGACATAGTCTGTTGTTCCTTCTTCTTTTGTCAATGTTTTCCCAGCCATGTCACATTTTTGCCCCGGTTCATGGCTAAGTCATGTTAAACAAATGCATCCGTTGTCATCTCAGAATCGAATCTGGCGTGAATGCTCATGTTAATCATTGTTTTTGACCAGGTATGTGGAATCGATGCCTCTGTCTGAAAGACAGAACACACCTCTGATTCTATTGTGTGTCAATTGCTGGTGAAAACAAGAGAACAATTGTCTGTGACCATTGGTCATCTTGCAAGAAGATCACCTCATTATATAAGAATGATGCTTACAGAAATGTAGATTTTAGGCCATTTCTGTTGTTGCCTATGGGCAGAAAAAAACTTGCAAACAGCGGACGGGACAATTCAGTTAAATGTACTGAGCAACTGTTGTGTGTGATAAGCTATGTTCACTACACACTCTAGTCCTTAGATATGAGTCCTTGGGGGAGGCAGAAGTGTGTTTACCTTTCCTGTATGCGGCGACAATCTCCTTCACCTGATGTGGACTTCTGGAGGCCAGGATCTCCACCAGGACCTTCTCGTCAGTCCCTGCCCCCTACGGGTCAAAGTGGATTCATTTCAGTTTCCAGATGGTCTCCCTCATCCCGGCGTGTGCAGTGTGTGAGCTGGCACCACCCTCCCTGTACCTTGATGGCATTGCGAAGAAGCGTCACATCGTATTCCAGGGGTGGGGTCATCAGGGCCACGATGAGGGACTCAAACTTGCCACCCAGCTCTCCCTTCAGGTCATCGATCAAATCCTGAGTTTGAGAAAAGATTTGTGTTAAATTCACTTGGAACAGAAACTCTGAGAGTAACCAAACATCCCTTAAGCTCAATTTCAGATGTAGAACATGTCCATCTACAGTAGTTACGAAGAATGGTAAAATGGATTTACTTGTGAAAAACATTTTGCAGTGGTGTTTACACAATGAGAGGACATACACATTGACAGATATCTGTGATATTTTTACAATCCTATACACAACTGCTGTGTATCAACTTGTCTTTGTCGAGATGCGGCTCTGAACATGACCTCCTGATGCAAGATCATGTGATATCCAGACAGATATAGCAATACCATTATAAGCTGGACACATTGAAACAAGAACTCAGTATGTTGCAGACCCTGCATGCAGAATTGTGACTCTTTCAGTCAGTCAGGGTGTCCATCCATTGTACATTACGCTGCCTGTGTGCTCTGCATTAAAGGTTAACCATGTATTGAATTCCTTTATGTTGGATTGGGCTAATGATCCATGAGTTTGTGAATTAAGGTCAATATTCTCTGTGTGTCCATTATGCATTGTTTGGTTTAAATCCACTTTTTCAAAAATCTTCCGCAGCTTCACAGTGCTCTTACCTTTCCAAACAGAGTTTTGTACACAGCTTTAATCTCTTGCCTCTGGGCATTGCTGCGAGCCGTTAGCAGCTGCAAGATGGCATCCTCGTCCGTCCCTACGGAAACCAAGCACACAGTTGCTGGAGGTTATTTCAAGCTGCTCCCGTGAGGTGTTGTTTCGTCCCAAAGAAAACATGAGCTACGTCTATGTGGAATCCTGATTACAAAGGTTATAATCAGCGCAATCATTGCTTTCAGTCAAGATCAGCGTGTGTGTTTTCGCTTGTGGTTTTCCCTCCATCACTGTCTGAATGAGTCACTGCGGTCTGGGTGGAGCTGCTCAGACACAGCTGGGGCTGCTGTCAGATTCCAGAGGAACTCCCAAAACGCCATCTCCCATTGGTCCGTTGCATAAACTCACACAAGGTCTTTACTACCAGCCACTGAGTCACTCTCAAGTCATCAAACGACTGTGTGCAGCCCACTGTCACACACACACACACACAAACACAAACACACACACACAAAAGCCTTACCCATTCCTTTCATAGCTTTGGAAAGTGCCTCAGCATCAGCGTTGGCGTTGAAGTTTCCGGCGGCTTTCACGGTTCCTCTGCTGGCCTGTAGGACAGCAGATGATTTCCCTATGTATGACTCAGGTTTGGCTTATGAACCATATTTGAACTTTGATTGGAATGATGTTAAATTATTGGAATCCACATCTAATCTGTGAGACGCAGTAAAGTAGAGTCAGATGCTCCTGTGCAGAAACACAGTTATCTCCATGGGATGGGCTTCCCGTATGTGCGTGCATGTGTGCGTGCGTGTGTGTGTGTGTGTGTGTTTGTGTGTTCATCAGTGTAAGCTTGGGAACATCTTTCACATGACAGAGCTTTGCCGAAGTCTGATAGTAGTGCGGCTGGAAGAAGCTTCGAAAGCGCTGTACCTTGTTTGCTAAACAGCACCGCATGACGAGCAACGAGCTCTAAATTCATGTTTACACCTGGAGAAATTCTTTTGCTTCTTTTGTGTACATGTCAGTCTTCTGAGATACATCCTCTCATTACAAACTGGTGACTTGCTGTCAAAGTTAAGCAGCATCTAACACACATGTACAGTGTAAGTACATTCAAACAGCAAAATGCTTCATGGATTGCAACCCAGTTCATCACCAGTCGATCCAATAATTGTATTACTTCTCCGGATCAGTGGTTGTCATTACTCGTTTATTTCTGTTTGTTCATTCATTTGTTTTTCATGCTATTAAAGGTTGTATTCCCTCTACATTCTATCATGCAGTTGTTGGCCATTTACTTCATTTCAAAGTCATTTGTCTTTTAAATGCAAGTTTAATTGTGTTCACTGTATTTGTACACAGTTCACGTCTGCACATACAGATTTGCATTTCATGTTTCCTTATTGAATGTGAATGCATGATGACAGGATATTTTGCTCTAGGGCACCTTCACTTGTGCTAGTAGCTGATGTCCAGCAGATGACATAAATTATATATGGACTGCATCGTAGATCACATCTGGACTGGACAGCCATAACACCACGGGCTTGTGGTTTGCTCTTGTACTTACAGAGGAATACCGCAGGAATGCCTGTGGAATTCTCCCTTTGAGAATTTGGATAAAGAACGCCTGAAACTTGTAATTCACAAAACAGTGATAAGCGCAACTCTGTGCGGGAAACAATGCCAGAAAATTCACGCGCCTCCACTGGCCTGAGCGTGTTTCTCATGGACACACCCAAACACCACGAGCTGAGCCAGATCTAATCAATCAGACAAACAGCTGTACAAGGAGAAATTTGGATGGAATGAGAGAACAATACCACGTAATGACAAACAAATTCCATGCCAGTTATCTAATCAGCCTGTTGACAGCCAATAACGAACAACGTGTTGAGTGCAATGGGGCAGGTTCAGGCAGGATTTGAGGCTGGGGTCTTTGCTTTGTGTTGAACCAGCTGAAGAGGCAAGCGACGGTATTTTCACCGTAAACACAGGCGCAGACACCGGACAGGTCCTAGCACACCTCGGTCAACATTCACAGAATGTAGACCCATTCCATACATGTATAAAGGTACGTCCATAAATGTATACAAGACACATGTCCTCCACTGCCTTCATAAGCTATTGTTTTGAGACTAGATTGCAACACAACATTATGTAATCCTCCTTTTGTCTTATACAACAATGCACATGGATGAACACATGTTTGATGCCTTTGCAAACCATGACATCTCAAGAAATAAGTCGAGAGAGCAGAGCACTATACGGTTGCTTCGAGAATGGATGGCATACGATACGACATCATTCAGAAAAAATCCACCATCGGGGTTACGATTCTTTGAAACTCCAGCCTGATTTTAGGAAAATTTGGTGATACTCCTTTAAGTGAGGGGAGGGATCTTTTCAACTCCACAGACTAACCACAGGACAGGGAAATGAGAATGAGGGCTCAGTGCTTTAACCAGGGAGAGAGACGGAGAGGGAGAGAAAGAGAGAGGTACAGAGAAGGGTGGGAGGGCGGAGGGGAGAGACCCACCCGAGTGGAATAAAGTCAGCATGAGTCATAAGCTACGCTTCCAAACTTCCCCAAATCAACCCTTTCCGCAGGCCCACACTCAGTACACACACACACACACACACACACTTAACAGTCTCCGGAGTCAAGATGTTCAAAGGACTATGCAAGCGTTAAAAATAGGAAAATAAAAACACACTATAAAAAACACTACACAAACTAGTCAGGATTTTCAGATGCTGGTGTCCATTCAGGTTGTCTGTCTCTATGTTTCATGGTGAATGATGTGCTGTTGAAAAGTGTGAATCTGTCATATAAATGTAAACTGGAGACTAAGTTTTCAACAACTAAGGCTCGATCATGTGACACATCATATTACATGCCACAAAATCAGATGAAACCTTTCAATTATATAATCTAACATATGGTGGGCGTAGTCGAGGAGAATAAAAGACTTTGAGTCATCATTTGCATAAATAACGGGTTTGAACTACAGACCGCTAACAAATTACAGCTTTTAAAAAACACACTCCATCAGTCGCCGATATAGTAATTACAAAACGTGATTCGTGAGTTAAAACTTACCATAATGTCGTTGTTGGATTTTTTTTTCGGGAGACTTTGGCGGAGTCTGAAAAAGAGATCAACACGTTACTTCAAAAACAAACAAACAAACAAACGACAAACATAACTCAAACTTCGGGCCTTTCTAGCAACATTGGAAACTTTTGCTTGACCGTCTTTTAATTCAAACAAAACGCGATGTCTTAGGATCTGAGCTACTACTGTCTCTTCCTGCTCTTGTGCCATCGCGGTCTAATGTGTCCTCCTCTGGGCAGGTAGACCCCGGCTGTCCCGCTCACCTGGCGGATGCTAGAAGCTTCTGTGCGGTTAGGGTCTTACAGTTGGACCGCGGAGTGAGCAAATTACCTTGGACTGAAGAGTGAGATGAGGTTCGGCGAGTAAACGGAGGTCCAGCGAGCAAGAAGGGAGGAGGAGGAGGAGAGCAGAGAAGAGAGAACGGCTCCGGCCCACCCGTTAAAAAGTACGCGTGCGCGCGGGAGCGTGCGCGCGAGTGTATGCGTGTACGGGCCGCACCCCGTCTAGCACGGCCCTGCCGCAAAGCACTATGGGGAATGTAGGAGGGCAGCTCTTCAGTGTGAGCCATCCGAGCTGAATCTTGCAGTGAGCGAGGCCACTGCGGAAACATGTCACGCCCCAGTCATATGATCTGGCAGTTCAGATCAGTTTTGAGAAAAATGAGGCACACATTGACTCAGAGGTGAAATGTATGCACAAAGCATTTCTGAGAATTCTGTTTTTTATTTTCATCATACAGCTGTATATTACGGCAGTAGTTTTATGGTGGCTGGAACTGAGACGAAGCAAGGCTATCTGTCACCAAGTGAGCAAAGAGCAGCAATTAGATGGCAGAGAACAGGGAGGTCCATGATTTATGCCATCTTGGACAGCCTTGTACTGTCCTGTCCTCTCCACTATATCCTTGCTGAATGTGGGAGCATCGTCATTGTAAGGATGAAGTACAGACTGACTTTTCAATCCTCATTGATTCATCATCTGTGCCTCTATATGAGAGACTGGATAGACCTCAGAGGCAAACGCACATTCACACTCACACTTCCTCTTACTGGAGATTCTGCATTACCGATTTTACCAGGAATGTTTTTGGTTGGTGGGAGGATGCTGGAGTATGTGGTGGAAACTCATGGAGACACAGAGAGAACACACAAACTCCATGCAGTATCCCTTTTTTATTCTAGTAGTCGTCTATTGTCATTGGGGATTATAGGTGAAGATTTCCATCTACTGTCTTGATAAGTGGTGAACCTTGTGTTTGTGTCATGAATGCATACAAACATACATACATACATACACACGTACATACATACACACACACGTACATACGTACATACTAGATACATACATACATACATACATACATACATACATACACACATACATACATACATACATACATACATACATACATACATACATACATACATACATACATAGATGTGTAAGTGAGAGTTTTTTTTCTTTTCGAATGTATATGTTTATTTATCTATAATTAACAAATACAAGCGGCACTGGCGTGGTCGGTAAGGGACCTTGAGGTGGCCAGTTCAAGCCCAGTGCCAACGACAGCAGACTGGAGGCTCGACTGGTGGCTGCAGCGAGTACATTTCACCTCCTGAGCACTTTGAGGTGCCATTGAGCAAGGCACCCAAACCAGCTCTCGGGCGCAATCATGTGCAGCCTCACTCTGAGGTCCCACCTTTACAGCATGTCATGGTTATACTGTGTGTAATTGCATGTGTGCATGTACTTCCATGCATTTAACTGAAAAGACCAGAGTGTAAATTGTAAAATTCCTTTTCATCAAGTGTATATTCTTCTTAAAGGATTATTCAATTATGCTGTAATTATGTGAGAATTTTTGTACTTTGTACTTTAACAACGCTGATCTTGAGCCAAGCCAGCCATAAGCTGCGAAGGTAAGTTCTTAAGACACAACTTCAAATAGACATATGTATAAATACAGTGTAACTGTGCGCTGCATATCAATAAACAATTGTAAAAACATCCACCTCACAAGACTGATCATCACCACTTGTTTTCACAGGCATCTTACTATTCCTGCATAGGTTAGCATTGAGAGAATTTTCTTTGCAAATCGCTGAATGACATCACCTGAACTAGACATTTTCTAAAAGTGTGCAAAATCAGTGGATTAAAACGGGATTTTGTCAATTTGATGGTGAGACAGAAACAGAGAGAAACAGACAGGGAGATTTACAGTAAGATAGACAAAGAGAGGACAGACAGGCAAAAAGAATGGTCAGGAAATTTGACAGGGGTATTTGAAACACGCCTCAAAAAGCATGTCAAGAATAGAGGAGCAGTATAATTATCAACATTAAGTAAGGAAGAATAGGTGTCCTTGGTGGCTGCAACATTATTCAAATCAAGGTTTGAGAGACATTCCATAGATGCTACAAATCAGCCACTGATTGAATCAGACTTTTATTCCTGTCTAACAAGGCATGCGTCAACATGCACTGCAGCACAAAATCTGCGTAAACATGATACCTGAAAAAGCCTCAGAGACTTAGCAAGTAAAGGAACAGTGTGTTGTGATGTGTATTTCATAGTAAATGTGTAGCAAATGCCCTATCCTGTAGCTTCATGATTAAACATATGAGCATTTCTATGGGATGAAAGCTCTTATTGAGATGGATTTTTCAAAATCATTTTTGTCTCAAGAATAGGATAAACCAGGGATGAAAAAGACATTCTCAGTGTTGCCATTTTGTACAGCTGCTGAACGGCAGCACTTTCCTCATTGCATTTTGTGGAAACTTTCAGGGTGCTGTCTTTCATTCCGCTCGGGAGTTCTGAGAAAATAAGTACCATCTTATAGGAGTACAAAGTGCCCGCTTGCTCCTCTTGTAAGTGAGTAAAATATAGCTCTTTATATGTCACTGTGAAAGGTGAGGGAGCAGCTGACCAGACAAACATGAATAGTGATGATGTTTATGTATAGATGCCCCTGCAGTCTACGATAACAGACTTTGAATTACACTGTCCGTTAATGATATTCATGCACAGTCCTGTTTTGCTCCACAGTCTCTCAAACCATTTCCTTGTAGTATGCAAAACGCTGACAGATTAAAAAAAAATATTAGATGAATGTGTTGAATGTTTCATTAGTTATTATTTGCATTGATAGAACTGCAAATGAAGAAATCCCATTCCAACCAAAAAAAGAAAAAAACTGGTGGTTTCACCTGTAAACTGCATTGGGCCAACATGTACACGTATGTGAATTTGCACATAGACTAAGGGTGGGCAAACTACAGCCTGTGGGCCCCATCAGGGCCAATGGTCTTTTTGATAACAGCTGCCAAAGATTTGTACAGAATTCACAATTTTGACTGCATTCAAAAGAAAGAACAAAGGACAAAACCTACAACAACACAACTCACATCAAACATTCACGCACTGGCAAAGATGGGTTAAAGACAAAACTGGCCCTATTAAAAGGTTACCAATGTAACACCCTTGTGCTTTTTTTCAGTTTCTGTTTGATATGTCAGCACTTTATGCTGACACAGCCCGTTTGTAAAAAATTCTAAGTCAATGAGGCCCATTAGCAGAGATGTTTGCCTACCCCTGATGTAGACTGATTAGTATTTGTCTTGTCTTTGTCACTATTGCACCTATTACACTTGCCAACATCAAATTTATTGTTTACGTTTTTTCAGCTAATTTTGGATAATTGTGATGTGCTGAATGCAAAAATTACATTGGTTTTGCTCAATCAGGTCAACTTTCTGATTTCAGATACATTTTTGGTTTTGTTTACGTTTTTTTCCATTCTGAAAGCACCCCTGAGCTGGTTGGGGGTCAGGTGCCTTGCACAAGGGCAGCTCTGCATTTCCCAGGAGATGGACTGCAGTCCATCTAGTCACTCGCCTCCAGTCTCTTGTGTCATCACTGGGACTTGTGCCGGCCACCCTCCAGTCCCCGGGGAAGGTTCCTTACCAATGGAGCCACCAAAAGGAGTTGTCTGAAGTTTGGAGTTCGCATAGTTTGGACAACAATCTTGTCGAAACCTGATTGGACTACATCCCACCCTCTGCAACTGGCTCCAGGATTTCCTGATGGGCAAGCCTCAGTCTGTCAGGATTGGGAACATAACCTCGGCCAGCATCACTACGAACATGGGAACCCCACAAGGCTGTGTCCTCAGCCCCATCCGCTGTACCCTGTTCAGTCAAGACTGTGTCGCCTCCCACCCCGACAACACCATCCTGACGTTCGCGGACGACACCGCAGTGATAGGACGCATCACTGGCGGAGACGAGACAGCCTACAGGAGGGAGGTGGACGTTCTGGTGACATGGTGTGGGGACGACAACAACCTCACACAAAACACTAACAAGACAGGTAGTGGGTATGAGGAAGAGAAGGCGACCTCATGGGTTTCTATCCGAGATCTTGAAGTGGAGAGGGTGAGCAGCTTCAAATACCTGGGGTCCACGTCAGTGATGACCTCACCTAGACACTGAACACCAAACAGGTGGTGCAGAGGGTACAACAGCGGCAGTACATCTTGAGGAGGCTGAGGAAATTTGGCATGTCACGCGAGATCCTCAGAAACTTCTACAGCTATGTGATTGAGTCTGTCCTCACCACCTGCATCACTGTGTGGTACGGCAGCTTAACTGCGAAAGACCGCAAAAGCCTGCAGAGAGTGGTAAAAGCTGCATCTTCACTGGGAAACCACAGCCCTCTCTGCAGAACATCTACCATCGCAGAGTCCACAGGAGAGCTGCCTCCATCATCAGAGACCCCACACACTTCCAACATGGACTGTTCTCACTCCATCCTGAGATACAGGAGTGTCATATGGAACCCCCCATCAATCATATGCCATTAACATTTTTCCTCTGTAAATACTTGTCCTCTTTGCATTCTTCTTCCTCTGCATGCATATATTTCCCTAATCAGTTTAACAGAACTTCTTTATTTATCTGTATTGCTTCCTTACGTGTGGCATCTGGTGCAGGGCGGCTATGTAAGAATTTCATTGTGCAGGGAAACTTGTTTCCATACTGTACATATGATAATAAAGCAATTGGTCTGAATCTCAAACAAACCATGTCACAGACTGCTACTGATGTGACTTTGATGAGCAGAAAGAACTGAAGCAGCCTCAATATCCTGATCTTGAATCGGCATGTCGTCCTGTTGCTCACTGTGATGAAATTTTTTGGTTCATATAACGCACACTGACAAGAAAATACTATATACAGTTAACACTTACGGTCCAACATTTGGGCTCAAAGGCTTAATGGAGTCTGGAAGAATCCAGACAGAGTTCGGTTGAATTAGCCAACCCTCTCAATACTGTGGCTATCTCCATTTGGAAGTAATTGTCAGTGATTGGGCCACGGGACTAGGTGTGTGTGTGTGTGTGTGTGTGTTCATCCCCCCCCGTGTGTGCTGATAAGTGGTACGACCGGTAGGATATTAACGGGAGCCGCGTGTCTACGCCCAGACGGCGTCACCCTACGCGAGGAAGATTGTCGCACCTTCGCCCAAGCTAACACCGGCAAATCTGTGAAAAATGGCGTGGAACGCGATGGAGCTCAACCCAGAGGTGCGGCAGACCAAGCGATCTGCACCGATATTTCATAGCATTAACGGTGTCGTGCACAAACTAACTCGCTGTGCGTTGTGTTTGTGTCGTTTCAGATGCTCAACAAGGTGGGTAGCTAACCACGAACGCTGAGTCACGCCCGCACTTTTTTTTTTAAATATCAATTTGACTGAAGTGGCAGGCAAGTAAAGGCGGTCAGGAGGGCAACTTGTGCAGCACTCAGAACGCTTAGTCATCGTCGCATTACCGCTATATGGAAAAAAAAAAGGTGTTCTCATCAGTTTCACTGTTTAACTGTGAGATGTATGTTTTCGTACAAACCTAGAACCATAGTGAAGGTAACAATCTCGATAGTACTGAATGGGCGGTTGAATCCCTGTCTCCCCACTATGCGTTCCTGCCGAGGTCTGGGATGAAGGGTGTGGTCAACAGGGCCACCACAGGACGCAGCATCTCTGGAGACTGTCGCGGGGCATTGGGTTAAATTTAACGCACTCTAAGATGATCAGTTAGACATTAGAATCTTGAGTTTGATTAAGTATAAAATCTAAATTTTGAGAAAATAAACTAATCTCCCCGTTTCAAAGTATAATGAAGGAATAGATTATGTGTAATTTGATCAGAAATTAAAATCAAAATTTAAAGTTGCCCTCAATTACTTTATATTCTGTCCGGCAACAGTTGTGCCTGTCTTGATTTCAATGTGGATTATCTGATACCTCAGTTGTTGATATTGTGAGTATTGCTTCTTTTTTGCTCCCATATTAATGATGCAGATGTTGAACAAGCTTGGTGTGGGTAGTAGCTGGACATTTGTGGATGTACTAGGACTTGAAGATGAGCCTTTATCCAATGTCCCGACCCCATGCTGTGCCATGATGCTCCTTTTCCCTCTGACAGACAAGGTAATAATGGGCGGTGTCAAACACTTAACAGTTTTATCCACATTCCTGATGCCCGTCTTTTTTTCAGTGTTACTGTTTTTCTTTTGTTCTGGTGTCCGGGAGGTCGTCCAAACTAGATTGTGCTGGTTTATCAGTTGTGCTCTGATGAACCAGAACAATCCATCAGCACAGTTGGCAGCCACATAAAATTGATGTGAAATAAAGTGCCCCCACAGTTGGCTCCACCATGTGTGAGCATGGATAAATACCATAATTTCACACCTCTCTCTCATTTCTCTGCTCATCGTGTGACAGCACGAGTCTTTCAGACAGCAGCAGGCAGATAAGGTTGCTGCGAACTCTGAGGCCTACTTCCTTAAACAGACTGCCGTCAATTCCTGCGGCACCATTGCCGTGGTGCACGCTGTGGCCAACAACCAAAGCAAAATGACGTTTGGTAAGTGCGAATAAGGTAGTAACTTAATCACTGGCACTATTCCAAGTCAACTAACTGCTCAGCTATACACAAAATCGTTGTTATTATCCAGTTGACACCGTCAAAGTGTTGGTTAGGTTTTAACATTCAAATTTAATGAGTATTATATCAATGATGAACAAAAGAATAACAAAATGTCTGGAAAGACCAGAGGGAAGCAAATTCTAAATATAGTATTTTGTGTCATTTAATGGAATAAGTAAATGAAGTAATGTTCTCTTGTGGGACTTGTCAGAGAGCAACTCTGTGTTGAAGAACTTCCTCAATGAAACTGCCAGCATGAGTGCTGATGACCGTGCCAAACATTTGGAGAAGAACAAAGTAAGTAGCGTATCAATTGTTTAATGTATTCAATACATGATCAGTAAAATGTGCGCACATGGTCTGCCTTGTGCTTATTTCTGTTCCATTGTTAAATCGGTTGTGCCATCATGGTATCAGGAATCCTCTATTGTCATTACGGCATGTTTACAGTATGTTTGACATATTGATGGGCCTTTTTTTTTTTTTTAGATACTTCCCGATATTATAACGTTTATAAGTTCCTTTGTAATATCAGACCCAATTCCAGATGTTTTTGAGAATCAATCCTTAATGCCATCGTACTGTAGTGGGGAAAAAACTCAACCTCATGTCTGTTCCTCTAACGTGTACTCAGTTGAACCACTTGAGGGCGCCAGATCTCAACGAATGCTTGCCACCTGTGAAGATCGTTGCACAGTTTTGAAATCCTTTTGATAATGATTACATGGAGGGGCGTGTTTTTTTTTGTGTGTGCGTGTTTTTTTTTATTTTTATTTTTTTCACTCTAGGCAATCCAAGAGGCTCATGATGATGTGGCAGCACAGGGCCAGTGTCGGGTAAGGTGATTAACTCGCAAATTGCTGATGTCACAGTGGTTTTGGAGATCAACACATTGGCCTATTGTGCAATGGTGCAGAAGACTGATATAATCCAAGTGTTTTATAAGTATGTATTATCTTATGCAGCCAGAGGAGGATAAGGTCAACTTCCATTTCATTGCCTTTGTCAATGTGAAAAATCAACTTTATGAGTTTGGTAAGTTTGCATTTCCATTTCTATCCTGTATTTGCAATGACCCAGTCTGAAAAAGTGTTTTTTATTAAGATGGGAAAATGGATGGACCTGTAAACCATGGGGCTACCACTGATGGATCTTTCATAAAGGTACATTTCACATCTCCTTATGCATATTTATAATCTTTGTTGAAAAAGTTGTGTAATGCACACATTGTCATAATGACTCATCAATCAGGTGGCAAAAGCCACAGGGAATAGCCTAGCATCTTTTGCTGTTGTTGATCATTTTATCTTAAGAGTGAATGGGGGGGTGCGTTTGACCTGCATATCTTAGAGGTCAAATGATCTATTGCGATAGATTTATTTGGCACCCATGACAGATAATGAAGGAGTAGGGACGCAGACAGGGAGGTGTCATGTATCTCATTGGACAACCTCAGTTGAATTTGGTCCAGTAAATCTTAGGCCCCTTGCAGTTCATAATCTGTTACTTAATCTAGAGCACCTGGGGGTTTGGTGAGTCAGTCTCTGGGATTCGGCAGAGGTGAAGACACACACCTGACTTGTATGATTTGTGATGACACGCCCCATATTTTTCCAATAAGAGGGGTACGGAGAGTGCGCATATTAAACTGGTGGGGTTCAGTACCTTCAACAATGGTTAAGAACCATCGATTTAGAGGTTGCCCCAATGTCACTCAGTTTCTTTTCTAAAAACGATGGAACTGCAAGGCAATGAATTTTCTAAAATCAAGTCAAGAATTGTAAAATTTGTGGGAATCTGAAAGATTCGCTCAGAGGGGAATCTCAGTCCTTCAAGTTTATTAGACATTCGATTTCATTTCACTCTGTTTGTGTCTACGTATGTTCAGGATGCTGCCAAGGTCTGCCGTGGATTTATGGAACGAGAACAGGGGGAAGTGCGTTTCTCTGCGGTGGCTTTCTGCAAAAGTTAGATTCTTTGGAACACAAAACCAAACCTGAGCACTTAATTGTCCAGACACTTGCATAACAAACACAATCAACAGGCAAGCAAGATGACCTGTGTGCGCAAACACACCGCGGTAAGAAGCACATCTTGTCTCCCCATATTGTACTCCTCCCCCCACCCCACAAACAAATTGGACCATTAATGAGCACTTGCACATGTACACAGCCTCAAACACATATAGCAAAAACATCCTTTCTGAAAGTCAAACGGACACAATCGTAACCAAGGCTTTGATGTTGTGTTACAAATCAAAAGAGGTCAGATTGCAGCACTGCTTTTTTGTATGTGTCATTTGTTTACATTTTTGCATGTGTGTTATTGTTTGTATTGTTTGCATACCTGCCGAGCAGTCGGTCAGCAAAAGCCTCATGCTTAAGTGCCTGTAGTGAGTGGGAAGCAAAATTGTGCAAAACCTTGTTTGGTAGTGGGGCGGGGGACATGTTTTCTACAAATGTCTGCCTCGTTTCCTTCAGTTGCCTCACTAAGTTTACAGAGAGTTGACTTTCCTCAGGGCAATTCCTATGTCTCTGCAGGAATAACTCGCCATGACGTGGAAAACAATGTTTTGATAGTTTTCTATGTGCAGTCAGTGATAGGATTACATTATGTTAAAGCATTATGTTAAAGTTGACAAGTTTCACACATAAAGTTGTTCTATTGCTTTTGGTAGCAAAATTGACCCAACTAATTGTTCAGTTGATATGGAAAGAAGCTCTGCATGGAGAAATCTGCGGTTCACTAGTCCATGCTGTTGATCTGAAGATTACAATGTGAACACACAGAACTGCCAAACACAAGGCCAATCTAAATAAAATGCTCTGGTGTGTGTGTGAGGTGATGGTATATGTATGCAGTGTTGTATTTGTTGATCTTGATTCCATTTACAAAGCACTTCACTGCTGTAGTACTATTGGTGATGCAGCTGTTGTAGCTCAATAAAGCAACCTACTGCACAGTCTTTGTGTATGCAGCTATTTTTAGGTAAAAAGTGTGTCCTGTCGACTGCATATGCACCTGCTACCAACACTAAACTCAAAGTTGAAAGTCCTGTCAACTCCTAAGTTTCTTTACCAATAAACACCAATGGAGTCCGCACTTTGCAGATTCATCGCTTTTCAGTCGTTTCCAGATTTTGGTCTATTAAGCACAAGTCCGAATGAACATGTACTGACATCAAGTAGGGAGTATATTCTTCATTTCACGTTTTGAAATTAATTGGTCCCCAGATTGATTAGAATTCAGTTTGAGGGTGTCCGCACACAAGGGTTGGAGCAGTTTAATTTAAATGCACTCTTGTCTTTCAACATGTAAAGTATTGGGATTACTATGTAGTCCAGTGGTAGGCAAACTACAGTCCGTGGGCCCCATCGGGCCTGTCAATCTTTTTGATCCAACCTGCTAAAGATTGATACAGAATTCGCAATTTTGACCGATGCATTCAAAACAAATGACACCAGACTTTGATGCACTGGCAAAGATGGGTGAAAAACAAGACAAACCCTACAAACCCTATCAAAAGATGAATGTGACACCTAATGCATTTTTTCAGTTTGTTCGATATGCCCGCAGCTTTTGCTGGCGCAGCCCATTTGTCAAAATTTAAAAGTCAATGTGGCCCCGTAGCTGCGATGTTTGCCCGCTCCTGATTTATGCCCATTATTTGCCTCTGGCTTTTGACCATACATGTTGAATGGCATTTATATGCACATATTAGCACCTTTCACGTGTAACTTTGCTCATATAAGCAGAGTTCAATTCAAATTTATTTGTGTAGTGCCTAATCAAAACAAGTTATCCCAGGGCTCTTTCCAGGATGGATTAGAAAGTGCTCCTCCATTTAAATATTCATTCATACATAAATTTCGGCACACCCCTTCAAGTTGACCCCTGGTGTAACGGGACAGTTTCAGCTCTAACCCCCATCCTCTCTGTACCCCTTCCCCCGCCTTCCATCAACACCCCCTGTCCTGCTCAATCCCCCGCATAGATTCCTCGCTGCGCGCTCCCGCTTAATGCGCGTTCACCGGCAGTGGCCGAGAGCTGCGACTCACACACATCCCGCTGTTTCGACTCTTTTTTTATTTTTAGCGCGCCGGTTCGTGTTGCAGACTGGAAGTCTCGACAGGCAGTTCCTCCGTGTGTGTTAACGTATATGTGCCCGCAGTTAGCGTGAGCAGGACCCGGACAGCGCGGCGGACATTGCGTGGGCTCGGTGCGGTGCAGATCTGCGTGTTTACGGCGTGAGGAGCGTGAGGGCAGATAGCGGGACTGACCGAGCTGGGGAGGGGAGCAGGGCGCACTCTCGCTATCACGATCGCCCTCTCTGCTATCAGCCTTCGTCATCTTAGCTGCCCCTAAGCGGCCTGGTGACCGGTACCTGCTCGGACATGGCTACCCCCGCCGCGAACAGCAGCGACGTCCCCAATGCCCCGCGGCTGGAGGGGGACGCCTCGGACCCCAGTCACTCAGAGCCCGCCTGCCAGGAGGCTCAGAAATGGATCGAGGTGAGTGAAGTGACCGCCCGGCCTGCGTCCAACGACGGCGCTAAAATGGGGACAGCAGCGGGACAGTGGTTGTTTGGTTGACATACTTTTAAGACTGGGATATAAATACACGCAGAACCGGTGCGGCGTCACCTGTTGTAGGACGCTGCAGTGTCCTGTTACCCTGCTGGACAACGAGGCTGATGCGTACCAAATTTGTGTTGACAACTGAAGGCGCTGTATCAAAAGTTTTCCACTAACGCATGACGCTTTGCAGCTCGGTTATGCACAGTTTCGACTCAGGGCAGCTTAAGCAAATGACAAACGCGAGTCAAAGCTGAGATGAGTCCACGTTGTTCCCTCTCATCATCTTGGTCGGCTGAAGGTTTCCATTAGTCAGAGGCAGCAACGCCCCCTTCTCAGGCAGGAGGGGATTCTGGTTGCCATGGTTATGAAACCAGGCCAGTATTTATGCACGAGATGCTCCTGTACCAATAACTGAAGCATTGGATGAGATTATCGTCTGTCTTTTGCTCCATTGCACCCAGCAATCTGTCCAGTTGGGGCTCTGCCTCAGTCTGCACAGTGATGGAGCCCGATTTACCCACAGAGCTGCGTTATGACCTATTTTCCCTCAGCACAGCTCTCTTCTCACTTTCCCACTCACAACTACAGGCCCACACAACCCTAACGCTAACATGACAAAAGGACACTTCAGGGGACCATTTGGCCAGTTTGTTTGCACACATCCTCCACAACCTGTCCTCACAAGTTATTTGTGGTAGATCGAGCAACTGAGGGAGTGTTAGTGTTGTATTGTGTGTGAGTTTGATTGAACTTTTCTTTTCCTCTTTAACTCTCCCATCCCTCCATTCCTCCCCAGCATTTTTCACGACTGTGAGTGGAGGAGACTTGTTTTGTAAGATGTTAGAATCTATGCCCAAGCTCCATTTTGGCCCACAAGGCTTCTCTTTAGCCTCTTACACAATCAGCTGAAGTATGATTAGAACGCTGATATTTAGTAAATTAGAATTTTGTACTTCCAAGAGCACTGTCTCTACACTTGAGCTACCCCTGCAGCCTCAATGCCAGGCACACTCATAAACACTGCAGCGTCAGGTCAAAACTGGAATCTCTAATCTTCCTCCTGGCTTTACGCAAAGTGTTAGTGCTGCTTTGTCTGGGTGTCTGCCTCATAATTCTGTGGTTATTTTCAGGCTGACTATTTCTAGTGCCGCATTTAGTCTGCCTCTCAGGTGAAGAGGATTCAGGGTTAGTCGTGCTGGCATAAGCTTGATGCTCTTCAATCTGCATTACGTGAATGTATGCAAAGCATATGCGCGCATAAATGCGCGCGTGTGGTGCTCAGTGCCTTGCTTCCGCACTCCTAAGACGCCCTCAGGTTGAATGATACCGGTCACTATGGGAACATAACACAGGCAGCCACTCAGGTGTCACTGTTTCCAGGGGGGGCTGTGGAGCAGTGACCTGCAGTAGATCATCATGAGGCCTGAGCAGGAAGTCACACAAAACCTTTGTCCGTGTTTGTGAAGGAGCTTTACAACATGTGTCTTTTAACTTTAAACGTGACATTTACCGAGTTTTTGTTTGCTCAGTCCTGCAGTCATACAGTCGTGATGCAACACAAGGAATAAGAGAAATGACGTGGATTTGTGTGTGTGTGTGTGTCAGATGTGACAGCTGTCCCCAGGCAGATTAATCCAGTGGTCTCAGACAGCCAGCTGTGTATGCACGGGAATCAGCGTGACAGACTTAAGTCCTAATATGGGCGATGGAATTTTGGGATTTTCCACACCTCAAATAAATTTAAACATAGCATGAACAGTCTATGACACAGTCCTTCAATTTTTTAAATGTTGATTTTTACAGTGTATACCTAGCGAGGTTAGTGGCATTTACCACAAACTGAGCTGCCGTGGAATGTTTTTTGAAATGATGGATACAGGGCCTGCTTTTAAATAATGATACATGAATCATGATGAAACCTTGCAGCAGCAGGACGTGGTGCTGTGTGAGAATTACATAATTATCCATGTGATGAAAAAGTGCAACAAAGTCTGTTGTATGCACAGTTGAGAGATCACTTAATCAGCTTACCACTGTGGGGTGCATTGGACTGTACTGTAACACGAATAGAATTACAGCACATTTTAAAACAAGTTGTGAAATCACACTCTCATAACTTGAAGCCATCTGCCTAAAGATCATCTTTAATTTAACAGTTGTCATGATCATCGTGCCCGCTCCGAGGGCCGTTCTCTCTCTTTGCGTGGAGCAGCTCCTGAATCTCAGTGCTAAACATTTTTCTGTGCAGCACACTGCACAGATAGTATCACCACTCCTCTTAGAGTTCGCCATCCTCAGCATCTCAGTGAGCCCAGGAGGCCCTCTCACTCTCTCCTCCGTGGTGTGTTTACGTGGCCCCTAACACAAACATCTATGTTACATTATAGTCTGGCGCTGCAACATTGTTGGATAATGACTTTGCATAATTACAACATATGGAATGCTGAGCTTGAACTTTGCGACCAAACCCTGAGCTGTCAGATTTTTGTTGAATCTGTGTTCAACACAATCTGCGTCTCATACTCATAACTCGTTTTTATGAGTTATGAGTATGACACACACACACACACACACACACACAGTGGAGATTAAATATGTCTGCCGCTGCCATTCAGCCCAACAGGGTTGAGCAGTCCACCATGGGGGTGGGAAAGCGGAAGGGTCAAATTACCATTGCTCTCTCTGAAATTCCCTTCAGGCCCTTTGGCTCAGGAGACTTGATGGCTCACTTCACACACGCACACTGTCCTCTGCATTTGTGTCACTTGCAATTTGTTTATCGCACACTAACACCAGTGGTTTTTGGCGTCAGTGTTGTAAATTTAAAACAGCAAAGTAGTAATTAAAAAAGATGTATGTTTACACCAAACACTAGACATTGCATTGTCACCATTTGGGATCTCAAGAATTTATTGACAGCCGAACCCCTCATACTAACTGTATAAAAGTGTAGGCACAATCACGTTAGTGCTGCTGTCTCCCAACGCAGTGCCCGCTTTGGTCAATAAATTATGCATTACCAGGCTGTTAATGTTTCAGTGACTGCAAAACAAACCTTCTGTGTGTGTGTCTCCATGTGATGAAAGACAAAGGACAAGAAGGAGTCAATGGGAAACATCTGGTCATCAATTATATAACAAAACACAATAGGCTGTTTTCATAGCTGCCAAATCAGCTCGCTATGTGTGTGTGTGTGTGTGTGTCTTTGGGTCTAGTTATGACTAAATTTAACACAGTAGCGCTAAGTGAGTGTAAAGTTCGCTGCATGTGTAGGAGTTAACATTTCACGACAGATAGGGAGTGTTGTGTAATTGGATTTAACACAGTTAATTGCTAACTGTGTTGATGAATATCAGATGTCCAAATAAACACCAAACTTCTCTACTTTTACTGCCACCTCATGCTGTTTAGTCTCACCTCACCTCCTTTGTGTGTATGTTTGTGTGGGTGGGTTGCTGCAGTGCCTAGCTGGCACACTGTGTGACTGTTGCAGTTCTTATTTTATAACATTGCTGCCATTTCAGTGGAGAGAGTGTATATCGCTATGACTCACACAGTTCTGGGCATAACACCATCCATGTATGCGTTCTCACAGTTTGGGAGAATGGAATGAGGACATAGGGCACAGTGTGGTTGCTCAGGCATCATCCTAAATTGGTACCCAGTCAAACAAAATGCAGGGGGGGAAGGGTTGAGAGAGCAAGTTCAACTGCCAAGGACGCTGTAGTCCTCATGCTATAGTGCACTGA
The DNA here is from genome assembly GCA_900312935.1 of Carapus acus. Lineage (NCBI taxonomy): Eukaryota > Metazoa > Chordata > Actinopteri > Ophidiiformes > Carapidae > Carapus > Carapus acus. Next base: position 3,120 of record OMPJ01039370.1, on the reverse strand, counting down.
AAGCCATTTGTGCATTAGTGACAAGAAACAATATTTGTAGATACTGGAGTGCCTTGTATTATAGTTAGAGAAGCAACATTGGCCAAAATGAAGGACTGTGCTTTCATGTGAGGAACACTTACTTGTGTCTGTTGTAATTCTAATGTAGGTCTTGATGTTGCTTGAATTGAATGCAATGCACTCACATACCCCTTTAATCCTCAGTGGGTTCCATTTTCAACCACACATACGCACATTTGAGGCGGTGGCATGCCGTACAAGGGGCCACCTGCACATCAGGAGCTGCTCAATGTTTGATGTCTTGCTGAAGGACACTTTGACCCTTCTCAGAGAGTAGCCAGGAATCAAACAAAGCACTGTCCTATTCCGAGTGAGGTGTTAGCTGTCCCAATCCATGCTGCCAAGAAAATGTGTTGTGTGTTACTTCTCCTCTCACGGTTTTCTGTTTATGTGGGATTGGACATAATGTCGTCTCCTCTATCTGCACAGTCAGCATCACTTTAATTGTTGATTTGAAGTTGCTGAAATTGAGAAAGTTGTCCGTTTTGTCATCTCGCTAGTTGTCTCAAATGTCTGTCTTGCTTCCTCACCAGGCTGTCACAGGGAAAAGCTTTGAGGACAAGGACTTCCGCAGCACACTGGAGAATGGCATCCTGTTGTGCGAGTAAGCCTGTGACATCATGCGCATTCCATTTGTCTTCAAAAACACCACACTTTTCAATTTCCTCCGCTCAGATTTAGTTGATGATTTGTGTGTTTTGTCGGTGTCGTAGGCTGCTGAGTGCGATCAAACCTGGGCTGGTAAAGAAGATAAACAGACTTCCCACCCCCATCGCTGGCCTTGTAAGATGACACTACTCTAGCTCAGTGTGACGGTCAACCTTGTAAATGAGTGTGTGTTTGCCAAAGTAAGTGGGTTTGTCTCCTAGGATAACCTGTCCGTCTTCCTGCGAGGTTGTGAGGAGTTGGGCTTGCGAGGCTCCCAGCTGTTTGACCCCGGTGACTTGCAGGATACCTCCATCCGTGCCAATCTGAAGTAAGCAGGCCTTCCTGTGTCTGCTCACTGAAACGATGTGTTGATTTGTATATGGAAATACATGATCATCTTCTCTCTTTACAGGGACTCTGACTGCAACCGCAAACTAAAAAATGTGAGCGATACCTTTTTTGTCATTAAGTGCAGCCCATATGTCATCACGTATAAGATGCACCAGCACCAGGTGTGTGTCTCCCATAGGTGCTGAACACAGTGTTCTGGCTGGGGAAGGCTGCAAACGGCTGTGCCTCCTATAGCGGCCCGACGCTCAACCTCAAGGAATTTGAAGGGCTGCTAGCTCAAATGAAGGTGGTGAGTGAGAAGGATGAGTGGGAAGTGTGGGACAGACAGACTAATGAAGGTTTGTTAGAGATGTGTGCGTGCAAGGATATCGATTTGTTGTGTTTCCGGTCTTTGTTTGCATTGGAGGACAAACACCACACAAAGGGAAATCAGTTTGGTGTTTTTGTAAGAAAAGAAACTCCTGTGGCCAGCAGCAGGGATGAGGGGAAAACAGGATATGAGATGAATAGATTGGGCAGTTTATCCTTGCCGTCTCTGCTGTTCATCACAATGAACTATTTGCGATTTGTACCTATGTCGTTAACTGCAGGAGTGCGGCGATGGAGGCGACAGTCCACAGAAACGCAGTGTGAGAGACAGTGGGTACGACTGCTGGGATTCTGAGAGAAGCGAGTCTCTTTCCCCACCGCGACACACTCGAGACAGCTCCTTAGACAGGTGAGGGAAGAGACAGCTGTTCACACACACTAGAGCACACTGCACAGATGAAATTGAAGCAATCCAATGAAGCCATAATTAACATTGCAGCGATGATGCTTGAATGAACTGTGAACTTGTTTTTTGTTTTTTTGTTGACAGTCTGGACTCCTTTGGCTCCCGCTCACAGCAGAGTCCTTCTCCTGATGTGGTGAACCGTGTCACCTCTGATGGTCAGTGTCAATGATTCTTCGTATCCTGTGTCTCTTAAATCGGAAAAGAATGCATTAATAGCAGTAATGCGCTCCACTCCTTCATAAATAGTCTGACTGCTCTTCAGCATGTTGGGCTTTTACCCGTCGCACTGTCATCGCCAGTCACCGCAACAGCTGAAGGCTTCAGTGGGCGCGTGTGTATGTATGTGTGCTGCATGCTTGCTCCACGTCTGTCTAACCTTGTGCCTGCCCCAGATTCAGCAGCTGGTCTTAGTAGCATTCAGTCCTGCGGATTCTGACCTGGGAATTTCAGTTTGGGGTTAACATCCTGAGCGTCCACGTGATTGTGTCACACAGGGGTCCAACACAGGCATCCTGTTTGTGTCTTTTACGTTGACAGCTGAATGCGTGTGCACGAGCAAGGGTGAAAATATAATTCTGTATTTAGGAAGGGCCACCTTCTCCAGAGGTCAAAAGGAAAGTGGGAAAGGGAAATTTCTCCGCTTCCCTTATAGGCTCCATCATTTTTATACAGTCTTATTAGCTTTGTCAAAACGTTAGATTCTGTCATTACCTCAAACTTGTTTATTTGTATTGAAATGCAGCTTTGCCAGTCATAGTCTAGACCAGTGGTTCTCAAATGGGGGTACGCGTACCCCTGGGGGTACGTGGAGGTACTGCAGGGGGTACGTGAAGCTGCATATTTCAGTTTTGACAGGTTTTATGCCTTCCTGGTGGTCAGCGTCTTCTGTTTTTCTTTTTTGTTTCTACATGCAATGTTTGCAATATGGATGTATTTGTCAGGTTCACTGATATAAGTTGTTTGGCTTTAATAAATCAGACAGTGATTTTACAGCACTGTACCTCTTTTTTCTTCCAAAAATGTTTTGCCCGTGTCAGGGGGTACTTGACTAAAAATATATTTTTAAGGGGGTACATCACTGAAAAAAGTTTGAGAACCACTGGTCTAGACCAGGGTTGGGCAATTAATTTTTTACCAGGGGCCACACGAGAGTGTTAGAGGGCCACCAACTATCCTCTCGTGCAAAATGCTCTAAATTAGATATGTTTTTAATTCTATTATTTTATTTTATATTTACATTAAATTTATATCTTATATCTATATTATATTTAACAGTTATATTTTAT